>VZRZ01002645.1:562516-580813 GCA_013398175.1 Climacteris rufus
TTTTTTTTTTTTTTTTGGGCTGGTTGTTTTTTTTCTTTCCGCTTTTTAAAGAGAGCGTGTTGCCGTCAAGCTCTCCCCGCCCCAGCGCAAGGCCGGGGATGCTCGCGGGACGGTGGCCAGCAGTAAGTGGCGGCGCTGAGCGAGGAGTGCGGGGCGGGCGGGCCGGGCCGAGCCGGGCGCTCTCCCCGTCTCCCCGCGGCGCTGGAGCCGCCCGCCCCCAGCCCCGTGTGTTCTGTCTCGTCCCCAGGTCCGCCGTGGCGAAAGGAAGAGCCAAGCCCGGGGCAGGAGCGGGCGGGAGGCGCGACCCCGCCCCGCTGCGCTCCCCGCGGACCCTCAGCCTCCTTGGTGCAGTGGTTCTTAACAGTTCAACAGTTCTCTAGCATAATTGTGAAATGTTTAGGACCACTTGACCAGCGAGGCCCGGGCATCGGCCGGCAGCGGCGGAGACCTGCAGCGCCCGCGGCGGAGCGACCCGGAGCGGGGGAGCCGCCGGCCGGCCCCGGGGAGGAGCAGCCGGAGGCAGAGCCGGGGGCAGAGCCAGAGCCCGGCGGGAGCTGCCCGGCCCTGCCCGGCCCGGCCCCGCAGCACCTGGGACGGGCGGCGAGGCAGGGCCGGGCCGAGGACCCGCCGCTGGCCGCGGTTCCCTCTCCGGGGATGGCGGAAAGAGCAAAGTCAGTGCAAGTGCTTAAAGAAAAAAGTTTTTGCGTGTCCATTGGGAACGGAGGAGTTTAATAACTTTAAAGGAACAGGTAGGATAAATGCTGCTGCTGCTGCAGGTGCTGTCAGCTGGCTGTGCTGGAGGCAGGCTGATACACTTAATGCACAAGCGTCTGTTCTCTCCTTTATCCGCACCGTGTGCTCAGATGCACAGATTAAAAAAACAATACCAGATTGACTCTGCAGGCTGCGTTCTTCAGAGGCTTCCCCCCTTTCCACTGGTAATATGCGAGATGTATTCAGTGATGGCACTTTTTTTGTCTTTGAGTGCCCTTTTACTTAAGGCAGTGTAGCCTTTGTGTTGTGCTGTTTTATACTGTATTTTCCATGTGTACACTTACTGCAGGTAGCTGAAGGATTATCTGGACTTTCTGTCCTACCTTCATTGAATTGTTTCATAGGATGTCTTCTTTTAGGGCTGTGGCATTGATGGCCTGGCTTGAAGGTCTGTGGACTTAGGCACATGGACCTTAGCTGAAATGTTGGATCTTTCAAAATACAGCTGAAGAATTTTGATTTTTTAAAAGAAGAGAGGGAAAAAAGTCTGGAAACTGCAATTCTGCCAACATTTTATTTTTCTTACAGAAGTGCAGCTTTGTAAACGAGGTGTTCTTAGTACCTTGTGCTCACTCTTCTAGCCCATATCCCAAGTATCAAATTGAAAGTAGAACTGTAATAGGTTTGTTTCTTTTCTTCTTAACTTGCATTTAAATAAAAAACACAACAATAATTTATAAAATCGGATTTTACTGCTTAAAATTTGACCAAAAAAAAACTTACTGAGCCTTCTTATGTATATGTTTAAACCTTGAAACCTAACAATTTGTATACGTGTATTCTCGCCATCACTTCTGTGGAATTGTATTTGCTCCAAAAATGTGCCATCTGGCATGACCACGAGGGGCACGAGTAAATTTGTAGGGGATTCTGCCCTCACTGAAGTCAAGAAGAGTTTTGATGCTGCTGACAGTCGGGCTGTGATCATCAGAAGAGCTTGGAGGAGAAGCTGGAAATATTTGAAGAGTAGGCAAGCCTGATAGGTAGAAATGCTTCTTGGGGACAGCCTAGGAACAGCATGATTTTTACCTACTGCTGTAACTCAGAACAAGTTAGGCAAGGTTAATTACAGCATAATAGGGTTTAATTTAGCTGGGAATGAGGGTATGGTGGCTGCTAGCAGTGTTTCTCAAACTGCAAGGCTGGCCTCCTTAGGCAAGCTTACACAAGCCCAAGGCAAATGGAAAAACACACTTTGTCTGGGACTTGGCAAACGTAGATCCCCCACATCTATTAATGATGATTCCTCATTTGCTGCGGCAAAAATTGAAATGCTCTCCCAAGGAAAAGATTAATGACCTGTCCCACTTAAGGGTCTGATGATTCAATACTATTCTGTCTGGCTTCTAATATATGGTGCTCATTATCACAGTCTCTGAGCGCCTCCCAAATAGTTAAAAAGTAACACTAGTGTTCTGCACACAGTTCCCATTAATTTCAGTCGGTGTTGAGGATGTTTAAACAGAGCAGTGCCCTGAAGAGTTGAAAATAGACTTGCAAAACACACTGGGAGTTAGATCCACAGCTGGCTTGAATCGGCACAGCCCTCTTAACTTCAGTGAAGTTACACTGATTTACACTAGCTGGGATTTGACCTGGTGTGTTTTCTCTCCCGCAGGATCTCCAATTGATAAGTCTGATCCTCTCAGTTGGCTGTATCCAAGTTGTTCACTGGCTTCAGCAGGAGCATTAACTGTACATAGTAGGATTTCCTGTTTAAAGGGAATCCTCTTTGCTCTTCTTAGTACAGCTCAAGATGATTTAAGTTTTTCTTCCTGTGTTTGAGTGCGTTGAGCCCTGAAAAAGTTTGGAAGAAACTTGTTTCATAGGGGGTAAGGAAAGAGTTTTTGTTTTTTTTAAGGATGGTGTTAATCATGCTGGAAGAGCAAATCTGTGGGGGAGGTTCTGCTTACACAAAGACAAGATCTCAGTGTTCTTGTACTGGGTTGTCCATGTCAAGAGAAACCTCTACTGATCACTTACACAAACTGATGTTTTGTTGTAGCCCATTGCTGAAACTGGGGAGTGTCACAACATTACTGAGATGTCTCTTTACATGTGTTTTATTCTGTGACATTTTAAAGGTATGGAATCAGGTTGACTTCTAACCATTGTTTTTCCTCTCTCAGACTGGGTGAACTCCTGATGACAGGCTTGTTTTCGTAAGCTGGCAGTAAGCCATGTGGATGAACAAACAAACAAACAAACAAAAATCCCCAAGAAATACGCAATGAAAACCTCTGGGCAAACAGCCCTTCCTTGTGATATTGTCTAAGCTAAGCAAAAGCCCGAGGGGATGAAGGGAGGAGACTTTTCTGCCAAACTTAGTAAAATGTTGCCCCGCAGTTGCAGAGCATGCCTTTAGCTCTTACTATTAAAATCTCAGACAATATTTCAGTTGCTTATCACTGGAATCTTGACCCTTGGATAATAACATTTCGTTTTTTTAATCCCTTTCAAAATGAATAGCAAAGGTATTTTGACCAGACTGGAAGGATAGGTGGATTAAACCTTCTGGTTTGGGACTAACCCCTGGACTAAGGAGGTCTTTCTCTTTGTCTGCTCTGCCCAAGAAGAGGAAGTAGAAGCACATTCCTCCCTCCCCACCCTTTTCTGTAGGCTGCTTAATGCTTTGGCAGCATCCCTGAGTTTCAGTGCGCACACGAATATGTTGGGTGGGATGCTGATTGGTCAGAGATTCAGGTAGCAACACTGAGTAAAGTATGCATTCAAATCCACATTTGAATTAAGAGCAACCCAGAACACACCTTTCTTTGTGATCTACTGCATAATGCCCCTCTGCATAGGTGCAATCTAGATACTGGTGCTTCTCAGGTATTGAGTAATGCTGTAATCAGAGCATTGTAGGCAGTGTGCTTAGGCATCATACTGACATTCTTGAACAAGGAGGGTTGCATCTGGGCAAGGTGGTTGCATCTTTAAAACTTCTTACAAGTAACAGTAGAAGTTGTTTTATGGAAAACTAATGCCAAATAAAAACTATTTAAAGACATCAGTAGTAAGCATTCATGGAGGGGTTTATGCTTAGTTTCTGGGATTGTACTTAGAGTGTTGTTCACACAATAATTTTCATGCTGAGAGACCACACATCCACCACTTCAAGTATCAAAAATTCTTAGGCCTGATCTGGCTATTTGCTTTATTGACCTGGGGGACACAACAGACTCATCCACTGCTGGAAGCTTCCAATCCTATAGACATGAATTAATGGCCATTCTTTCAGCCCATGTAAATTGGTGTATGATCTTCCATTTCTGTGTAGCTACCCCAGCTCAGGTCTAGGTCTTGAAATTATTTTCCCTGTAAGTGATTTTCTGCTCAAAACTGATGGAAAATGCAGATAATTTTTGAAAAATGTATTTTCCAAATAACAGTTAATTGCCCATATCAACAGTAATAGCATCCCCATAAGATAAATAGGGTGACAAAATCTGTGCTTGGTAACAATGAACGCTTGATTTCTTTGCTAACTGGTTTGGTTTGGGTTCTTTTCTTTGACAAAACACTGACAACCTGTGATTTAGAACTTGCATGATGCTCATTTTATAGGTGTTCATGGTATTCAGCAATTTCTGAGAATAAAATTATTAAGTTGCTACAGTGTTTGTGGGAGTCCAGAGTGAGAGAGGTGGTGCTGGACTTGATGACCTTAAAGCCTTTTCCAGCCTAAGCAATTCCATGATGCTGTGAGCGTTGGTGCTCATCTCACTAACAGAGACCAGTGATTCACATCTCCCTTTAGTTTACATAACTTCATGTCATCTTTTTTATGTTCTTAGATACAGTCACAGATGAATATATATTTAATTATTATTATTTTTTGTGGTGTTTGGGAATACCAGTAAAGGAAATGGCTTTTGAAAGCATTAATTTCTACAAGCATGTTGGCAATGTGTAATATCTACTGTTTGAGCTTGATTTTTTCCCCTCCTTTTTTTGGTGACATATTTGAATCCCATGAGGTGGAGGTGTAGCTGTATTTGTAGCTGGAATAGTGTTCTGCCAAATATTCCTTTTACTGGACACTTGGATAATACTCACCTGAAAAAAAAGGTAAATATAATTTGTAGTTGCCTGACCTAACTTTATGGTTAGCGCAGACAAATGGCCATTCTCAGGTGTGATTCAGCTCACCATGTTTGGGTGGCTGGACTGAGTGAGTCTGGTTTTACCCAAAGAGTATCTGTTTCTCTTAGTTTGCCAGAAGGTGGGGCATCATCACTAAAACAGCCACAAGACATACACATTGTGGACCATGGCAACTTGAATCCCCCTGTGGTTCCCCCCCCCAGCCTTAGTCTAGTAAAAACCCTGTAGCTGCTCTGCCCCATCATTTATGTCCATGTAGTTCCTCGGCTGATAGCTTTATGTGAATCACCTTTTTTCTGGCTTCTTGGAGTGCAGCAGGAAGCAATTTTTAGAACAGCGGGCACTAAAATTAGAAATAATTCAGTGACACTTTTATAGTGGCCGCATGCAGGAGTACTTGTTCCGTAGTAGCTTAACCTTCACAGTACCATAAAACAGCTGTAGAGCTGCCTTTGGTGTCAAGATGTAATAAATTTATAATAATGTTTAGTTACCTTACACAGAGCTATTTTTGCCAGTAGCTTTTTTCCTGACTCCAGAAGAAATCAGGACTGGGAGAACTGACCTCAAAACAAAACCCCAACTGTTTTTTCTTTGGGGAGGGGTGGATTTTTGTTTATTTTTTTTTCCCTAGGAACATTGTACATAATTATCTGGGTTAATACCCCAAATGTAGTATATTGGCCCTTTTTTTCACTTCAAGCATTTTAAATCTGTTCTAGCAAATGTCATTTCTTCTGGGTCTTGCAGCACAGCCAACCTTATGAACCTGTTCAGTGTTGATGGTTCATTAATTGCTCTGGTATTTTCATCCCAAGTATGTTGTTAGCTTATTTTGTTAGATGTTTTTTTCCCCAAAGGCTGTAGCTTCAGGATTTATGTGATTGAAAGGTGCCTGAGAATCTTCATTTAAGAGAGTTCCTAGCTCCCATTGTGGCAGAAGGGTTTGAAATAGTAATCTGACGACACAAATGCTCAGAAACTGGTAAACAAATGGAATTAAAGCCATTTTTACTCTCGTGATTTTTGTTGAAGGGTGTGGATGAATGATTCATTATGTCCTCTTTTTGCCTTCATTTTCCTAATACTGAGAATTGGCAATATTGCATGGTAATAAGCCTCTAAAGATGTTCTCTATTAATATTATGACATCGAAACAGAAAGCCAAATCTTCTCTCTTTCACATGGGCTTCAACCCAGAAAAACACCAGTTACTTGGGTACACTGATGCAACAGAATAAACACACAGAAGATGCTAAAACTGCTACAGTGATCTGTGTATTTGTCATTTCAGGTAAAACCAGTGGTTCCCAATCCCTAATTCTGTGTGGCCCAATCTGTGGTTTGCTGATCTATCAGCAGGTCAGAAGGATGGTTAAGCTCAATTGGCATATGCAAAAATTACTTTTGGTGAGCTGTTGAGAAGGGCAGTTTAAATTCTGACAGCAGGAGATATGCAAAGAGGTTCCCTCGATGACTCTGTTGCCTGGGGACAGAATTCATAAGCACCTGGTTCCAGGCAAGGGAGGATTTATAGTAGGAAGATGTGGCTCTGTGCACCATAGTCTTTCCAATGTCTTGAGCTTCCTTCTGAATTTTTCTTCTCTGAAGATCATCTTCCTGAGGAGTATGATGACTTCATGAATCATGTTCCTCAGCACCTTCATCTCCCTGATAGGTGGACGAGTTATAGAAGGTGATTTAGAGTTAGGAGGAGGTCGGACAGGATTTTTATTCCAGTTTTATCCTTCTGCCCTCACTGTAGCCCGTATGTAAAGTTGCCACATCAGGCCATACTCTACAGTGCCACATTCACACGGCTTCATGTGGACTCAGCAGAGCTGTGCAGGTTTCTTTGGGACCACAGTTGGCTTCATACCTCAGCAGCACATTGCCAAGTACTAAAGGTTAAAGTGGCATCCCAGGCTCCCTCTAACCAGATTCAGATGCACAATTGTAAAAGGCAGTTTTGTGCTCATGTCAAATTAAAGAATAGTGTTTTATTGTTTTCACAGACTCAAAGTTTATAAGGCCAGAAGAGGATATTCACATGACACTAATTTTAGATGGCATGTGTGAGAGGCTTATCTTCCCAGATATCTCCAAAGGGAGGACAGAGGACTGTAGGAAGGCTCCTGGACAGAATCCCCTTTGCTACAGAGGGAGTGTGGAAGACCTGCTTACATCCACTGCATGCCAGGAGGCAGTGTGAATGCCTTCCATTGGGATAATCTAGTTCCCTTTCTTTCATACTGCTAATAGGATGTCCCTGGTATATTTATGGTTTGGAGTGGAACACGTCTTCAACAAGGACATGTGGTCCAATTGAAAAAATAAGGCAACTTCCAGACTCTCTAAAATAAACAGGAGATTCATCACATATAATAATGTTGTTCATGTCTTCCCTCTCTATTTTTCTTTCCCTGGTAAATACAAACATATTTTTCCTGGCTCTTCTTATGCATTCCATTTGGTAATGAGGGTTTAAAAAAAAAAAAAACCAGAGTGACCACACTACTTTAAAAACAAGCACTGGATTTTTATATTTGCGCAGGCTGTGTATTAAGAACCTAATATTCCAGAAGAGGCCAGCCTCCTGCAAAGTCATGCCTTTCTAGACCCAAAGACTAAAATTAGCTCCAAAATCCATATTTAGACATAATTTAAAACTGTCTAGAAAGTCTACATGTAGGATACTGCATCTTTCAGCCTCTCAGTGTCCAGAAAAATAGGCACTACCAGTATTCATGGGCTGTCCAATACTCATCACATCTGGGCTGGTGTCACTCTGAACCCATACAGCTGAGACTTTAGATACTATTTAGTGATGCTGTAGTGATCAGTGAAGTGTTTCTGTCACAGAGCCTGTAGAAATGGCTCCATGAATCTATGAATTATTATTACTTGTTATTTATTTATCAATAAAAACAAATACAGAATGTGTTTGCATAACTGTATTTTTTTTTTGACAGAGAGAGAACTAACCTGGCTTTAGGTGGGTTCCTACTGAGAACAAGTATCAATAGTTTTCCATGTACCACAGGTTCCAGAAAGAACATAAAGATTATAGTTATCTTTTTATATTATGTCTCTTGAGAAATTTTCTGAATATCAGGGTAATAATAGTAAGTTACTGCACATCTTCCTTTAAGAGCTGACTTTTCAGCATGGATAAGCATTGTGCAGGAGATATCCTTTACTGCTGGTAGCAGCTGCTCTGTCCTGGGACGGAAATTCATTCAGAGACAAGAGGAGACAGCTCTGGGACCTGTGTCCCCGTAGCTGCTCTGCCACATTTAGCTATTTCAGCATTCCTATAACTGGGGCAGTTAAGGAAAAAAATAGGCCATGAGCTGACCTAATGGTAATGGCAAACCATCCAGTCCTGTGCCCCTCCTTGTCATGTGGGGGTTGTTAGTTAAAACAATGAAAAAAAAGCAAAGGGTCATTTGTTTGGTGGTAGCATGTGCTGTGTCACCCTTTGTATCCAAGCTGGAGAGAAGATGGAAATACTGAAGTCCCAGTGCTGTAGTGTCTAATCCGGATGGCTCAGATCTTTCATTTGGGTGTTTTCAATCATGACTTTTGGGTCACTGATGTTGATAAAATGGAAGCTATCATCATCTTTTCCAAGGTCAATTGGCAGCCTAACTGGAGACTTTACTGTTGTCCCCATCCGTATAGATGTGAATGGCTGCTGAGTGGCTGGGAGGCTGGGCTGAGTACGTGCAGCCTCGTATAAACTGAGGTTATTCCTGACTGTGTATGGGAAATTGAGCAAGATCTATTAAGGAACTGAAAATAATAGGTTATTGTGGGGCCAGGGGAGCTGCTGTGTTGCCAGAGGAGCTGGAAGCTCTTGCTGTTCATGGAGTAGATAAATGGTGGCCTGGCAGTGGGTAGGTGGGTATCTCGCTGCAGGATTGGCATGGGGAGGCACTGGCCTAGGAAGGCAGCCAGAAAATGTGTTTGTTGTGCTGTTCTAAGCTCATGCTTCTGTGTGTGTTTGATAAAAGAGGTGAAAGGAAGGCAAGAAGGGGATGGGTACTCTGGTGTGGGATTTAGGATGAACGTGTTAGGAAAGGAGTAGAAAAGAGAATGTCTTAGGTATTCATTTATTTTACGGTCTTTTTCGATGAAGGTTTGATTCTTTATCTCTCTCCCCCAGTGAGGCATATTCCTGTGTGGGAATGCTACTTTTGTGCCCTTTGCCCTTGCTTATTCTGTTTCCCTTTCTTTTCCCACTTGTCTCCTTTCATCTTCATGCCTCTTCTTCCTGACTGCATTTCCAAAATCCCCATTCATTCTGACTTCTTCCTCCAATCCCACCTGCCAGAAGGATCATCAGAGGAGAAAATAACCTTTTTTGCTCAAATCTGTTGCTAGTTTTTCCAGGTTAGACCCAGATACGGTTTAGTTAGCAGAATCAGTGAACCAGGGAGATTGCCTCTCCCAGTTATTGTTTTAGTCTTCTGAAGAAGATGTGTCTGAATTCTGCCCTCTCCCACTGGAAACAAACTTTCCTTTGTTTGAATGATCAATTTGCATCTGTTATGTGATGGACTGTTTTGTCTTGATGTGTTTAGCAGAGCTGGCTGAAAGTTTCTCAGCTATGCAGGAAAATGAGCCAACATTTGATACATTGTCCTATAAATGAGGGTATTGGCCAGGTGTCTTCTGCAATAGGAAAGAAAAACATTGGGGGAGATGTTCTGGCTTGGTGTCCCTACTGTTATGGGGGAGATGTACCTGTATGAGAGCCAAAAAGATCTTCCCTTTTTCCACAGCAGGCTTCTTTACCTTCTGGCCTGGCTTTCTAGAGCTCTGGCAAAGGGAATAGAGGCACTGGAGCTCATGGTCATTTGGCCATGTCTGATTGCCTCCTGCTCTAGACAACTGCTTACTTGGATAGCAGCTGGATCTGGTCCTGCTCTTCATTTCCCCCATGTATGTTGAGTCTTGGTTCAGGGGAGCCCAGAGATGCATTGGTCAGCCCATAGGAGCCTCGTGTGCCAGTAAAGTATTTGTAGCTTGAACATTTCTGGTCTGAATGGGTACAGAGGGAGTGCTCTTCCAGTGTAGGGAACCATTTGTAGTTTGAACTGTCGTATTTTGCAAGAACCTGTCATCACTTTTTGTGTCATAGGCTCTCCAGCAATGTTTTCCATGTGCAAGACTGATGCTCTCACACCCCCTTTCTGCCTTGTTTCACAGAAAACTGCATTGATTCTCCTTTTCTTTCTCAGGCTGTCAGCACCCCAACAGTGGTTCAGGTCTTCACCCTTTCTATTCCAGGACAGAGAAAAAAACAATATACAGCCAAATACTCAGTGCCAAAGTTGAATAATTAGAAAAAGAAGGTTTTTCTGAGGAAGACCAATCAGTGAGTTGGTTGGTCTAGCCACTTGATTTTAAAGCTTCTTTTGTAAAGCACCCTTACACAAGATGGGGTAGGGAGAGGTGGGGAGAGAAAGAAAGAACTATTGATGTTTTGCTCTGATTTGTCTGTTGAGACATTGTGGGCTGAGAATTGGCTGAATGGCAGGTGTCAGAGGGTTGTGATTAGTGACACAGAATGTGATACTGTGTCCAGTTCTGGGTTCCTCAGTACAAGGGAGACATGGAGCTCCTGGAGAGAGTCCAGTGGAGGACAGTGAAGATTAAAAGGACTGAAGCATCTCTCTTATGAGGAAAAGCTGAGGGAGCTGGGCCTGTCCAGCCTCGAGAAGAGATTACTGAGAGGGTATCTCATGAATGTGTATAAATATCTGAAGGGAGGACATCAAGAGGATGTAGCCAGGCTCTTCTTGGTGCTGCTGAGCAATAGGAAGACATGCAATGGGCAGCAACTGAAACACAGGAACTGCCACCTGAACATAGGAAAGAACTTTTTAACTGTGCGGGTGGCAGAGCACTGGAACAGACTTCCTAGAAAGGCTGCGAAATCTCCCTCACTGGAAACATTAAAAAGCTGTGTGGACACAATCCTGAGTAACCTGCTCCAGGGAACCCTGCTTGAGCAGGGAGATGGCCTCCAGCGGCCCCTTCCAACCCAAACCATTCTGTGACTCTGTGAATTGTGCTTTCTGTGAGGACCTTTTCTAACGCTCAGAAGGCAGGGGCACATTCCCGCGGTCCCGCAGGTGTTCCCGGTGTTCCCGTGCCCGGTGCCGCGTCCCGGGCCGTTCCTGGCGGGGCAGCGCCACCTGCCGGGAGCGCCCAGCGCCGGCCGGGGCCGCGGAGGGAGGGAGGGATGGACGGACGCATGGATGGATGGATACTCGCTGGTGTGCGCCTTTCCCCGGGTTTAAGATTCCAGAGCCTCCCATGTACTTCTCAGGATTACCGCTGTCTTTCAATCAAAAAGTTCCTGCCTGTTGCTACGAGGGATATCTGCTCTGAAGAGTCACTCGGTTGATGAAATGTAACCACCTGCCCTGTTCTGTGCTTCTTACTGGCAAACCAGCCCCTTTTCGGTTGAGAGACACAATCTTCTCTTTCTAAATAAATTTACTTAAAAATGGAATTTGGGAAATTGAGTCGCTGCTTGATTAAAGGATTAATAAGGTGTTTGGCTTTGGTTGCGACCATAAGAAAAATGCACTCAAGATCCGACGTGGTGAAAGAAATAAAGCAGCAACCTCTCCAGTAGGAAAATGTGAGCTGAGAAGAGATATAAGACGAGGCCACACAGAGCTCTCTGCAGCACATTTTCTGCCTTTGTTCCTTATGATATAATCCTCATTCTGTAGGATGGGAGGGGAGGAGGCTGCACTTCCAGGCTGTAAACTGTAAATTCTTCTGCTGCGCCTGGCCAGCAAAGCTGATTCTTTCTGCTGCAGCTCCTTTGGTATTCTCATGTTTGTTGTGATGCTATCTTACCTTTGATGAAAATATGGTTGAGTAGAACTTGATGTTTGCTTTTTAAACGAGACTTTTGTCACAAAGCAGACTGTCCCAGGGAACGCCTCCATGTGCGCCATACTGGGGAGGTGGGGAACTCTTTGATGAAGGCTAGAAGCCAGCGCTGGTTTGTTCCCTTTTTCTTTGCGCTCCCCGCTGCATGAAGTCTCCCCTAGGTCCCGTTTGCTGTTCAAGACTCTCACAGTCCCAGGAGAAGGTTTCCCGGCCATCCGGAGTCACTCTGCTAATGTGAGGAGGAGGAAGAGGAGGACACTGGGTTGATGTCAGTTCACGCCCCTGCAGTGGAGCGAAGGTTGCCCGGGGCACCCTGCGGGTGGGCAGCACGGGGCTGCTGCCTTGTTTAAGGAACAGGTGATCTTCTTTGCTTCTCACGCTGTTTGTGTGGGCTCGGTAATGCAAACCTGTCACGGAAAGGAGCAGAACAGTCCTCCGAGCTACCACTCCTGCGGGAACGTCCATCACCACCCATGCCTTGCAGTCCATGCAATCCCTGCGCCAAAGCCACAAGGAGACTAAACCACAGCGCCCAGCTGTTGCCAGAAGCTCTTTTTTTCTTTGACATCTGCCACTCTCAGAGGCGGAGTCGTGCGAGCATCTTCTCCCGAGCCCGCGTTCCCCGCACAGGGGGCGGCCGCTGGCGGGGCCGGAGCGGGGCCGCTCTCCAGGGTGCTGAACCCGCCCGCCGCCCGCTGCTGCCCCGGGGATCCCCGTCCCTCCCGGCAGCGCGGAAAGGGGAGCGGCCTTTGTGCCCAGCCCCGGTCCGCACAGCCGTGTCGGAGACTCCCCGGAAGCCTGTCCCGCACCGAGGGAAAAGGCGGTTCTAGCCAGGCAGGCAGAGCATGGAAAAAGTAATCCTTACTCCTGCCCTGCCCTTTAAAAACCACCCAACCGAACATTGAAAAGGAGGCAGTCGTGGGCTTTGGTTTTTTTTCTTTTGTTTGTGTTTTGCTTCGTTTTCAGCTCGTCCTACGGGCTGTGGCTGCTCAAATGCACCTGGGCAGAAATCATTGGAATAGTGTTATAACCCCAAATCTACAGTGCAAACAGGACACTAATGTGCCTGGGTAGGCTGTTTCACAGAGGAGATGGTAGCTAGGGCTGAGCACAAGAAGCTCCTAAGCAAGCAAGTTAGGGTTAAACTGGCATGATTAGGGTGACAAGAATTAAACGGGAGACCATGGACTGAATACTGTCTCTCTTTATGACTTGCAAATTAGAATGGAAATTAAAAAGCTTGAACACAGAGATCCCCACGCCTCCCAGACACGGACAACTGAGCAAAAGATTGTCTGTAACTGTCTTTCATTAAGTGGTGTCAGGCTTTCCTTCCCCTGACCTTCACCAGTTGTTTACAGGAGGGTTTTCTCTCCCCTTGGAGAGCAGGGTCACAAAGAGGCAAGAGGCTGAGACAGAGCAGACCCGAGATCAGCTCTGAGCTGCCAAGCTCAGGGCAGTGACAGGAGAGCCCTTGCACCAAGCTGTTTTACCCAGCCCTCCCTACAAGGCAGATCACGACCTGGGGGTTAGTTAAGCCCCTGCTTTGCTCCAGACTTGTGAGATCCACATTGTGGCCTGAATTACCCGAAGCACAGGTGGGACATGGTCCTGGCACGGCAGGGAGCCCCATTACTGTGGTGGGAACTGAAAAGGGGTCCTGCAGGCTGGGCTGGGTCCCGCAGGACAACAGGTGTGGCAAGGAAGCACTGTTGAAATGAACAGAGGGCAGAGCCCCAGGAAGAGGCAGCCAAGCATAGAGCTGGAAGGAGATATAAAAAGAGGTAGGATAGAGTTGGCTAACCTGGCTCACCTGGGGAACAGAGAAAATTTGCCTCAGAGCGTGAATTTAGCCACTCTTCTCTGTGTATCCTCTCCGTCCCTTCAGGGTGCAGGCATATCCCGCCTGCGGAGCCACCACGGAACTGGGATCTTCCTAACTGGTGACAGGGAGAGGGTCGGGGGCTTCTCCGAACCCCCTCCCCCCGGCCCCAGGGGTGTCCCAGGCGGTCGGTCCAGCCCTGCAGCTTCAGGCGGGCACCCCCAGGTCCCACCTGCGTGTGAACAGGCGCGGGGGAGGGCGGGGGGCCGTGCTTGCCGTCCCCGCCGGTTTCACCGATACCATCGTTATTTTCTCCACACTCTGCAAGGGCTGAAGTTTCCCTTGATGGCCTCAACTGCCCGCCCCGCAGATCAATTAAACCCGGAGCCGGCCTGATCAACATAAAGGGGAGGCCACACAGCAAACAAACAAACCAACCCAAAACAAAGCGGCGCCCCCGCGGCTCCCAGGGCCCCCCCGCGCCCCCCGGGCAGCCCGCGGTGGAGAGCGCCCGGGAACGCCCCGAAACCTGCAGCTCCCCGCGGGATGCAGCTCCCCTGTACCCGCAGGGAGCGGGTCCGGACACCCCCGGAGCCCCCCCGGCCGCCCCGCGCACCTCGGGGCTCCCCGAGAGGAACGAGACCGGGGGAAGCCGCCTCCGGGGCGGAGGGGAAGGGGGCCCCGGGGAGTTCTGCTGCCCCCTCCGAGGTCCGAGCCCCGTTTGGGTTGCCTCGGGGCCAGCTTTGAATCGAGCCGTGCCCGCCTCCTCTGGCCGCCCTCCCAGCCCACTCCGCCATCGCTCTCTTTAAAGAACCACTCATTTATCGTGTTTTCCTAATTATGTTTTATTTAGCTATTCATGAGCTATTTGGTGTTCCACTGACTAGGGTTATTCCTGCTGTGCTTTCCTTTCTCTCCCTCCCCCTCTTCCCTCGCTTTGATGTCCTCTTGCATATTATACAAACAAGATCAAAAGCTACTTTTACCACCTCCGCCCACCTCACACAATATTTGTTACGGGAGAAAGTGTGTTTCGGGTCAAAACGCTGGCTTGTTAGAGAGAGGTACTACCCAGCTGAAACCGGGGGGAGGGAGGGGAGAAGGGGAAGGGGGGACACAACACCAAGTACATGAACTTTAAAGTGGGCCCTATTACCGCGTTATTTAAAGGTCTGATCGTGTCAGGTATAATACTGAAGAAAAATGTTATGTCGGACAAAATGCTTATATTTTCCTGCGGTATTAATGAGAAGCTTGCCCTGGGCTATTTCCCCATCTCAGAGGGCAGCAGATGTGGAAAGTCCTTGGGGAGTAGATCTTTGAAATTTCATCAGCATTCATGGGTGACCTAGCCTTTTCAAGCACAATGATAGACATGATATATCATCTTTGCAACGGATTCTAATTATCCTTTATATGGCCAGGTTGCCTCTCAAAAAGCAGAAATCTAACACTTTTCCATATTGCTGCAAGGTTTCAGTGAGGGTGTCAAAAGTCTTGTGCCATCCTTCTTCCCCGCTGCCGACCATGTTATGTGACGTTAGCCCTAAACCCCTGAGTGTGCCAGAGTCAAACTACTCTATTAAGTTACACGCTTGCCTGTATTGAACTAAATTTAATTCCTCTCTTACCCAATGAAATTATGTGGTGCAGTGTAAGATAGGATTAGAAGTATATCATTATAGCAATTAATACTATAATGCCTCCATGATTAGTGTGCTACATTGAATTTCATGGATTTTTGCTCACTGTTGCCTAGATTTCCCCTGGGTCCTCTAGCCCAAACCATTGTATTCTTAGTAAATTAAATGTGAAATCACAGCAATATACTTAATAAATCCACTATCACCTGTATGGTGTATTAATAAAGGAGTCCAGTGCAACCTGTGCAGCATCACCTTGCAGCCTGGGATGCACACACTGGGAAGGCCATTTCCCTTGAGCTGCCTGCCTTGTCCCTCCTCTCCTGCCCAACTTTCTCTCTGCTTACAGAGCAGACCCAGGGGTGCAGAACTGTAGGAGCTCAGCACTGCTCACCCAAAGCAGGGCACAAAGGGGATGGATTTAGGCTCGTGGCTTGCATGGGGAACACTTTGCTCCATGGTTATTTGTGGAAGGGAATGCATTGCAATGCAGTAACCCCACACCATGCTTGGGGACTTGGATGAAATCTCCCACCCAGGGAGGTTCAAGCCTTTTCCCACCTCCCCTCAGGGAAGAGGAGGGGGGTCTTTAAAGAGAAGCCTGTTTGAAGTGGCCCTGATGGAAATGGGGTTATTTCAGAGGTACAGTAATGGCTGTCTGGTTATCTGCAGCCAGGGCTCTGTGGCAGGGAGATAAGATATTTATTAAGAGACCCATTTTAATGCTCAGGGATCGCTTTCAGAGGGCCCAAGAAAAATGGACTTTATCTAGTATATTATTATGTACAGTCACCCTGTTGATGTTTTACTTTAGTTTAGACACCATGAATAAGAGGTAATAACTTTCCCTTCAGCTTGTTTATCGGCAAGACACCTGAGGGCAGTGGGGTGGGGAGATATTTGCTTTAATAGGGGTGATTAAAGGGAGACTCTCCAGGATTAGGGCTGAGGTTGGGGTTGCACAGGGACCCTCCATGTCTAACCTATTTTAGACCCAGAGCTTCTGAGGGACTTTGCCAAGAGTCAGGGAAGAGGGACAAACTGTGGTGGGGAAGGGAGATGTGGTGGGCTGGAGGTGACCTGAGGACAGGGAAGACCTGGGCTCTCCTTGAGGCCAGACCAGCATCGTGTGAGTGCTTAAATTTGGTTGGTCTGAAGATGTGGGGGATGGGTAGAGATGCCTCAGGCCTTCTCCAAAGCAGGCAACAAGCCTCCCCGACCTGGCCAAGTTTTTCTCTGCTCTTGGATGTTTCCAAGCTGAGGTGGGAAAGACTTCAGTGCATAGGAAATAACGTTTCATGCTTCTGGTTCTGGTGATGGTCACTGTTCTACCTCATGTTGAACACCTGAGCTGAGAGCCTGGGTGGGGATACTTTTTACCTGGACTGTTGATATCCGTACCACCATTTTGCTTGAACAGTTATTACTTCTGCCCTGCCCTTCACCCACTTCTTCCCACTCCCTTGGTAATGTGACACCTTCCAAGAACGGGGATGTGCTGTGGCAGGGGAGTGTCCCACTTGTGTAGGGGAGGGTGGTGGAAGACTTCAAATGCACAGTGGTTCACAGCAAGACAGGAGGCTGGGACAGGGATGGGGCGAGGCGGGGGGTGCACTGAGAGGGTGAGTCTGTGCAAGGTGGCCCAGGGATTGAGTCCCTGCAGGCACCATTCCCAGGGGGGTTCCCAACTAACACATTGACACATCTCTAGTATGATATGTGCACATTGGGAAAGCATGCAATGGGAGCCAAACAAATCCTTTCACCTTTGCTGTAAGCATGTCACCACTCCTGTCCTCCTCTCCTCCCTCCCAGCACTGCTTCTGTGCCTGCCTGTTACACCTCTGTACCTCCATCCTACAGAGATGCCCATTAACCCACTTCCTTAATCTAACACACAGTATCATCATTAGCTGGAAGCCCAGGACAGACAACTGAGTAAATTCAGAATAAAGATAAACTACGGTGTCCTTTCATGGCCATAGAGGCTTAAGACTTTTATCTTGTTTCTTTTCTCTCTATTTACTTTTTCTCCCTCTCTTTTCCCTCTCTCAATTCCCATCCTCCCTCCTCATCTCTAGTCCTGCTTTCCTCCTTCCCTCCCGGCTCTCCTGCAACACCCACCGTCCCGGGGCTCTCTCCCGAGGCGCTGGGGCCAGGCTGGGGGTCAGGAGCCCAGCTCTGCCCAGGACGCGGATGCGGGTGGGAGCAGCGGGCCCGGCTGCCCCCGCCCCCCGCCCAGCAGCACCCGGTGTCCGGGCGGGGCGGCCGGCGCGGAGCCGGGATAAACAGATTATTCAACTCCCTTTCACGGCATGCCATATGAAGCTGGATAATGCTTTTGTCAGAGGGGGATTATTTGTTTAGCGGGAAAGTACGCGGGAAGGGATTAGCGCTTTGCCCGGAGCCCCCTCCCCGCTCCGCCAGGGACCCCCATCCATCCCCGCCGCCCCGACGGGACGGGCCGCGCCCTCCGGAGACCCCCGAGCTCTGCCCGGCCCCCGGCTGGGACACGGCGGAGGCGGCGGCCGGAGAGGCAGCCTGCAGGGAGGGCTGCCCGCCCCGGGGAGAGCCATCGGGGATCTGTGTCTCGGCCCCTCGATGAGCAGGAGCTCGCTCCCTCCTGCTGTCCTCACCCACTGCAAAGAAAATTAAGCAGTGGGGAGAAAAGAGGGGGAAGCTTTTCGGAGGAGTGAAAGGCCGGTTGTCTTCCGGAAAGTGCTTTACCTTTGCTCCCTCAGGCTTTCTTTCTTGTTTTTTACCTTCCCCTATTTTTATTTTTATTTTTATTTTTTTTTTTTTTGGTGCGTGTCATTCTTCCCCTCCTAACTGACTTCACTGGCAGCTTTTCCCTCCTTGCGCTCACCCCGGAGGAGGAGGAGAAGGAGGAGGGAAAAAACAACCCGCCAACCNGCCACTAAACCCACCCAGCAGTGGATGGGGGGAGGCAGGAGGCTCGCAGTGCGGGCTCCTGGCCAGCGGGCGGTGGGAGCCCCCTCGCTGGGCGAGCTGATGGCCGGCGGCGGGGGA
>VZRZ01002645.1:583858-608748 GCA_013398175.1 Climacteris rufus
CCCGCCCAACGCCCCGCCGGTAAGTGCAGCGCCCCGCACCGCCGGGGGTCGCGGGGGGGTGCGGGAGCCCGGCCCCCACGGGGTCACAGGTTCATCCCCACGGATTTGGGAGGGGAGCGTGCCGGCAAAGCCGGAGATTTCCACCCCAGGAGGGTTTTTCAAAAGTTCAAGGATTTCCCGTCCTGGAGTTTATCAAAAAGCGAAACTGTGCGTCTGGACGCGCCCCCGCTGTTACGGCCACCGGCTGCCAGAAACAGTTAAAAATAAAACGGGAGTTTGGGAAGAAGAGCAAGAGAGCCGAGGAGCGGCTGTGCGGGAGCCGTCCGGGAGCCGCCCCAGAGCCTGGGTGCCGGGGGAGCTCCCCGAGCCGCTCCGCAGGTCCCTGTGCCGCCCAGCTCTGCTGACACCGCCCCGGGGATGCCGGCTCGGTGTTGCGACTGGGATTTGCCTTCATCCTTCCTAAGAGGAGCTGCCGGTGGTAGAGGTTCAGCTCCTCCTTCCGAGAAGCCCATAAAGTGCAGCTGAGAATCACTCTCTCGTGTTTGTGGCGCTGGAGGAAACTTTGAGTGGGACGATTTTTCTCTGCTTTTGCCCTCTGGGTGCTTGAATGTACCTGTCTCGCTGATGGGCTCACTCCTGTCCTCAGTGTCCCCGGGGCAACCACTGACTGTGTCATTTCCCTCCAGTTTGTGCTTCACAGTGGCACTTCATCTCTGGTAGGGAATGGAGAAGGTCTGTGAGAATGCCAGAGGTTCCCTCTAACACAGGTGCAGCTTTAGTTGCATGTATTGCAATTGTCTGCACATTTTTTCCTTTCCCTGTTTGTTCTCTGTCTGTGAAAGGCCTTTATTATCTTTGTCCCTTTTCCTTTGTCAGAGCAGGTGAAGCAAAGCTTTTGAAAGGTGAAAAAATACAGTCTTGATAGAGAGTCTTGTTTAGACATCTCAAGAGATCCTGAGAATTAGTTGATGGTGCAAAATGCCACAGAAGACCCTGAGATTCTGTTTCAGGACACACAAAATGTGTGTTGGGTTTTTGATAACATTTGGAAGTAATGTATTGTTTTCTAAACAATGCTTATCTGGATGTTTGCAAGAATGGGGGGGAGGGTCTGAAGAGGAAGCCAAACCCTACTGACCTTCGTTTTCATTCAAAGAGTTCCTGTATGATCTACAGAATTCCCATTGAATCTAAATATAGTTTTATTTGGAAGTGCATTGTGGAGCAGTGTCCGAATGCACAGTGAGGTTTGCATTTTCAGGCCGGAACCAAAGCCCTTTGAAATCGACAGGAGTCTCTCCAGTGACTTGCTGGGTTTGGAGTGGGCTCTTATTTCTGCTGTGTAAAAGGTCACATATCTTATCTCATTGGATTCAGGACTGCTGGACCTTTTGTTTTCTGGATTGCTGCAAATGGTGGAAAAAAGTTTAATTTCCCTTGTGAAGTGCCTGCGATAGGCTGCTTCCACGAGGAGCACAGAAAACCCTGTTCCTGTTGTTGGGGTGGGCCTCTGCCATAAAGAATTGTGTCTTATCTGGGAGCAGATCTCTGCCATGGGAAAAAGAGTTGCCAGTGCAGGAGAGTCGAGGGCCTCAGCCAGGTGTTCAGGTGAGGAGACCTGTGAGCAAAGGCCTGTTTGTGTGGTCTCCTTCCTGCAAGTCTCAGGGGACTCCCTTGATAAGCAGTCGATGATGGGTAAATGAATCCCCCTTTTCTGCAGGGTTTCAAAGCATGCCTAGGAACATAATAAAATAGGAGTCATCACAGTGTCAGGACCTCGGCAGACCTGAGCACGGAGTAACAGATACCTGGAGTTTACTTGTGCGGCGTACAGTAGGGCTGGATGGTTGAAACTTTTTTAAAACTACATTCTCTGGCACTTGTGAGAACTATAGCCTAACTGCAAGATCAGTCTCCCAGTAATCCTGGTGTGGTGAGCAGCTCCTCAGGAAGGAAGATGCAATAAACAGTTGTACTTACTGCCCTGTGAGCCTGAAGTGGGTTAGTGGGAGATAACAGTCAGGGGTTCGGCTACTCAGCTGCTGAGAATTGGCCTTGCAGTGGGAATCTGATGCAATATGCTGGCAGGCTGAGCACTGTGTAGTGTTTGTGCCAGAAAGACAGCTTGCTCGATTTTCCCCCCCTCCCTTTCTTGTTTAATTATATAACAAGACATCTGAAAAAGCAGCTCCTCTCTGTAAGTTTCATGCCCATACAATGCAAGTCCAAAGTTTCTTACAAGCTCTTCGAATGCACTGTCAAACTAAGCAACTGCTGGATGAGTAAACACCAGAAGGCTATTGCTTGGAGCATGCTGCTCTCAAAGGATTTACCTCCTTTGCCATAATAATTAAGAGATCTTTCAGCACAGATTCAGAAAGATTTCCACACCTGGTTGAAAATCCTTTGGAAAGGTGGGTGGGTGCCTCAGAGATGAAAGAAGGGCTAGTTTCCTGCTGTTGATATCTTTCCTGATGAAAGAGTGGAGGTGTATTCTCATGCGTGGGGCAGCTGACAAGGGATAGAATTCACATTAGAATAAAAAGCCAACGTACTGTTTGCAGTCTGCAGGGATAACAAATCTAATTGCTCGAGAGGGCTATGATTCATACAGTTTATATGTTGCCATCCTTTCAATTAGATGTGTTTAAAATATATAAATAATTTAAAGTTTCGGTGCTCAGATGATGTGCATTGATTACAGAATACTGTTAGTTGTTTGTGTCTCTTCAAAGTCCTCCAAATCTCTGTGGACAGCTGATAAAAAGATACACCTCTTTGCTTATGTTAAAACTCTTTTAACACTCTCCCAAGTACAAGATTTACTGCACCCTACACTCTCAATTCATTTCGTTTTACTGCTGCTGCCTTTACAGTTTTCCACCACAGTGAGGCCTGTGTGTGAATCCAAATGTGATTTTCATCAAGTGTGGATGGAACTAAGCAAAGTTTAATCTGAAATTATCCCAGATTAGCGTTTTGGTATTGCAGTATTGCCATCAATTGTCGGGTCATATACTGAACTAATGTAGGAGGGAAAAAATGTGTCTTAGTTTATCCCTAATTAAAAGTTTTGCAGGCTGTGTCCCTGGAGAGTTGGTAATGGGATACAGGATCCCCTACTGCCAGAGTTCTGGCTGGAGTGGAAAGCAGGTTGCTGTGCCTGGAAGTAGTTGCTGTTGGCAGATGTGGGACAATCCACAGGAAATGAGTTGGTGGTCTGTGTCTCACTCCCAGCTGGCAAGGAGCCTTGTCACAAAACCACCATCACAATTACTGCTAATTGGCATCATTGTTGGCAGTTTCAGGGAGAGGCTGAGGACTGAATGGGTTGTAGATTAAATTAGTAATAATAATACTTAGCACCTAAATTCTTCACAGGGCTTCACAAGGGCTAATTAATCAATTAGTGTGATGCCCCTGTTAGGTAAAACCCAAACATGCTGTCATTTCTAAAGAGGTGTATGTCAGAGAGAGGTGTGTGCCTCCAAAAGGAAGTGGATAGGGAGTGTTCAACATGAGAGATGTGTTCCTGAAGCTGCATTTCTGGAAGTGAACTCTGTGCTGCCTCTGGCACAGGCAATAGCCTGGAGGATATACAGCTACTGTAAAATGGTTTTAGCTAATCCCTTATGAACAGAGGAAGAAAGCTCTCTTGGTGTGAGGAATGCACACATGGATACAACTACATCCACAGAAGGGATTTATACTGGTGTAAATATTTTGATTATAGAAAAGTAATGATTGTGCCCAGGTATACTGTAATAAAATATTTTTTTTATCAATATTGAAAGGAGGCCAAGACCAGCAGAAGTTCACTTTGGAAGTGATTAGCTTTGATGATTGTGTTTCTCCCAGCCCAGAGAATCAGACACCTCATTTCACTTGTTCCCATCCACCCTCACCCCCAAGCTCCTCCAGTCTGAGCAGTTTATGTTGTACCTACTGCTGGTGCAGGCGGGTGTGAGAGGGGCAGAAACATTCATAAGGTATTGCAGCTTGAGTTCAGGAGGTTCTTGCTGTCTTAAAGAGCTTCTTCCCTGTTCTGTTGCTTTGTTTTTTCCTTTTACCCGTGTTGCATTATCTGCACTGCGTGTTACATGAGGCACATGTAACAGCTGAACAGCTTCCAAGGGCCTGAAGGACAAAGAAAAGAGCGTGGCTGTGTTGCTGATGGGGTCAGCATTTTTTTTTTCTTCAATACCTGAAAAATCCTGTATTCCCCGTTGCCCAGGTAAGCTGTGGCTGGGTACAAAGGGGCATGCTGCCAGCCCTGGTCTGCAGGGAGCCTCAGTGACCAGGACAGGTTATGCCTTGGTTGCTAATGAACCATGAATCATTTGAGGGAGCTGAGCAAGTCCTAGCCTGCTGTATCCATGTCAGGGCTCAGCGTTACACCAGCCAGAGTTGGAGGAATCTTGGGTTCTCTGGGAAAAGAGGGAGGATGGCAGTGGCTTTAGATGTGCTGTTTACATGGATGTGCCTTATCTGTGCAAATGCCAGGCAGTGCTGCTGGATTGAACTCCCATCACTCCTTCTTCTGGTCAAGGTGATGGTCTTCTGGTGTCACACCTGTATGTGCTGCTGACAGCATCATGTGAAGGGGAGATGAAGAGCAGTTTTGGGAGGGGCATGCTCTTTCCTGTGGGTTTCTCTTGTATGCTAAATAAGCCCTTCATGTTTCCATGAGCAGCAGAACTAGGGAAAGAGGGTTTGGTAGGATGGATGTTCACTGCATTGGTTCTCCCTATCCTTCTGCATTAATCCCAGCTGTTTCCTCCTTGTCCCAGATGACTCCATAAGAGGCAGCATCTTCTCTGCAGCTGCACACACACTTAGGTTGACAGTAAGCAACTATTTTGACATCTGCCAAACAACTAATAACACGTGGGTACTGCCCAATTTCTCTCATAAGCCAGCTGATGTAAGTTGTAGGAACTTCCTCTGAGCCTTCGACCTCAATGTCAGATCATCTGACAGGTTCAAAAGCTGTTAAGGAGAGCTGTCAGCTAGGAGGATGGAAAGAAGGGCACTGCAGCCATTCTTACTGCTTTGGAAAACCAGTCCATGAGATCAGGCATGGGATTGGGGACTGTGATCTTATTATGTGAAAGTCAGGAATGCTTTGTTATTACAATCTTGGCCACTCTGATGGCCTGGTATCAGCAGAAATAGTGGCAAGGAGAGCTTGTGTGATCCCTGTCTGCCAGTACCTGTCTCCACACCAATGTGTGCACACTTGGGTGCTCCAGGAGCCTGTGCTGGGTGTGGAGGAGCCTGGGAAAGGGCTCTGTGTCCTCAGTGTTTGCCTGCACACTCATGCTTCCCTGAAAGAACAAGGATTCAGAGCGTATGGTGACTTCATGCAACATTTGAGATGCATGGGGAGTAGATCTAAGCTTTTAGAAGCAATCCCTGGCTTCAGGGAATTTTTCTTCCTGTGCCTGTTGTTTTCTTTTAATGTGTCAGCCCTTACTACTGGGTAGCCCTTACTACATGGAATTTGGGGGTCACGGTGGTGAGGCTGCTGAGCCTTGGCTAAGTTTAGGGTCCCCTGTTACTTAGGGGCTCTTCTTATTTTCATGGGGGGTCTTTCTGCAACTGGGTTGATATGGATAAGGGGAATGGAGTGGGAGAGCTGTCTTTTTACAGATTGCTCTCTAGAGGAATCCAATTTTCATGGCTCTTTACAAGCACTAAATGCACCTTAAAATGTTCTATATTTAACATTTCAAAAATGCATAAATGGAAAAGTAATGTCTTAGTTAATAAATATGAAACTACGGGGCATTTTTTTAAGATGCACATTTAATATTTAATTTTGTGAGAGAGACTCTTGCAGAGACTTGGCCGTGGAGTGCTCCAGGCAATGAGCTCAGATGTGGATTTCAGGTACGTGTGCAGTCTAATAACAGGGTTAGTGACAGCAGTGTGTCAAACGTGTTGACATGAGCAGTTCCCTTGTCTCAGTCAGTGCAGTAGTTCCCTGTGTGATAGGATAGGCTGCAGGAACTGATTGTAATGACTTTGCTTTAGACACTTAGGATTTTCAAGCATGCCCTTTTAAAATACAGGTGAGCGGGATTATCTTGCAGTTTGGATGCTGGAGGCAAGAGACCTTCTCACTGGGGGATCTGAAGTGGGGAGGGGGAGATTGCACAATTAGCTGAAGGTACTGTGGTCTCCCGGGTAGCTGGGGGTAATTAGTATTGCTCTGGCTCTTTCCCTGGCTAATTCCTTCAGCACCCTGCCCTATTAGGGAAGAGGGAGGAAACACATAAACCATTTCAAAATCCCAGGGGGTGGAAAAGAGCATCTGCTCCTAACATCTGAGGTTACTTTGAACCTGTTGAAATACGTGGTAGCTGCTTTATTGTTTTTGCCAAGAGTTTCCACCTACAGCGATCCCAACCTCTGACTTGTTAACAGTGAGGTTGTTGAAGGCAGTAGTCATCCTCCTCCTGTTCCCTGGCTTACAGCAGCTGATAGTGGTTGCTGCTCTGGACCTGGCACTGCAGGGTATAGGAATGGGGATGACTGAAACCACCAAGATTTAAAATTTTTTTTTCCTTCCGCAAGACCAGGATTACTCACCATGTTCACAGTTGCTGCATGTGTCTCCTGCTGCTCGGGTGCCCCAAAATAGCTGGACTCTGTGGCCCTGAGTCGTCCTTCCCACAGTGAAGAGTCAGTTAGTCCCTGATTTTCAGCTGGCAGATTAACATTTTGTCATGAAAAGTGAGCAGAGATTATGCTGCACCCTGACTAGATGAGGAGAATCTCTCTGGAAGCATGTGCATGTCTTATGGAATATTTTTCTCTGCCAATGCTGGTGCCTTTCTCAAAATTGAATTACCTTCAGGAACTAGATCCATTTGGATATTGCTCACACTGAGTATGGCAAGCAGATGTCCAGTTGGGAGTATTGTATCCACTTCTTATTGTTTACTGGAAATCAATGGAATTTAACTTGTCTGGATTTGCCTTCTTGTCCTATAACTTCAGACCTGCAGCACTGGAATAATTATTTTGTATTTATGTGTCCAGTATATCCCCAAATGGAAGGCATCATTAGGAAGGTGGGAATCTTGTCTGTTGCTGGCTGTGCTTGTGATCAGGACCTGCCTGACTTCTTTTACAAGTGTCTACTAATTTTGTATAGTCTTTCAAATGAGTGCCTTATGGGAGAAGACTTGGGTGTTCCAGAAGAATCATGCCTCCTGCTACCTCTGTTAACAGGAATTGAGTCCCACTGCAGGGATGCAAAATCTGAATTAATTACCAGATCTGTCACTGAGTTTGTGAATTTGGGAAAGCTGTTTGATATCCCTTAGCTTAATTTCTCCTTTGCTCACCAAAGAGAAAATGCTTCCATCTTTTGTCCTAAAAACTTTTTTTTGTGGTGGGGACTCTTTCTTGCTTGCATTGCATTCGGCATCGTCAACTGCTGTTAGTAGAGCTGACTGCTCCTGTAATGTGCATGATAAGGGAGAAAATATAACACATGGACACAGAAAACAGTGGACTCTGTGACCTGCAACTGACCTTTCAGGTCAGCTGTTGGAGAGGGGGCTCTGGAACTGGAGTCACTGCAGCAGCAGAAAAAGCGAAGAAAGTGAGGGACTTCAGATAAACCATAAAGATGGTAACAGATAGTCCTGAAAATCTGCTAGTTCACCAGGAGAGGAGTGGTGAGGCTGGGGAAAGAGCCTGAAGATCTGTGCTGTATGTCCAGTTGAAGTGGAGCTTCAGTAAGCAGCAGGTATCAGATCTGCTCAGGGAGCATGGGTTAGAGCTGTGCTGATGGTATCTGAAAGGGTGCATCTGCATACTGCACGATGCCTCCCTGTGATGGAACTGGAAAGCTGCCTGGTGGAATTGTGGCCCTGTAAATTGGAACTCTTTAGTGGCTTTAGTACCTCCTACTGCTGTTGAAATTTATGCCAAAGTGTATTACTTATTAGTTTTTCACTAAAAATATTTTACTTTTAAATGGAAAGAAAGATAAATTTCATAGAGAAACCTAAGAGCAAAGCCTCAAATTATTATTGCAATACCTTTGGAATATGGTGGGAATGTGTCACTTTGCAGGAGTAATATATTCTTCTCTAGGATAAGCTAAATTGAGTGTAAACCTTTGGCATATAGTTCTTTGGACTGACATTTTTTGCTTTGAAGCTGTGTGAGCTTTTAAGATGAAGCTGGCAGATGTTCATTTTCATGTTGGAGAAAGAATTTTTTGTATAAATATATCCACCTATTTTAGGCAGCATAATGCCATTGTTGCATGTTTGTTGTATCACCAAGAGTCTGACTGCTGTATACATCACCCTAATGTACAGTGAATCAGGGAAATCTCAGCTCTTGCTCACAAAAAGAGGCTTAGGTGAATGCAGCTATCCTTCTTTGAGTCAAGCCTTAAAATTTGCCTTTGATCAGCGTTCCTGGAGTTTGCAACCTGCTCCAAGTTTCGGCTGGGGCTGGGCTGGTATCATCACACATCAATACCTGGCCAGGATTGACTGGAATACCGGACAGCTGTGGGAAAATGATCAATTTTTGTTTAGCTCTTAGCAAATCTTCCCCTGATATTGCTGAGGGATTTTACACTGCTGGTGAATGGGATGGGAAGCCTTCTGTTCAAAACTGAAATGTGATACTTCTGGCTAGGCTGGGCATTGACTGGCTTTCAGTGAAAGAGGAGCGTTAGTCCTGGTTCTCACAGCATTCAAAAGGTTATGTTTAAATGTGTTTCCTGTTTAACTGCAACATGCCATTTATTACAACATGGTTTGTGTCGCTCTCTGTGTGTATACATTGATTATACTGGGCAGCGTTTGGCTTTGTGTTTGAAGTCATTTGGGATGTTAGATGTACTCAGTTTGTATTGTACTCCTTTTTATTGCCTTGTGTTGTTCTCACTGTATTGTATGTTGTAGCATGTATTTACTCTTTTTGGCATTGCTGCTTTTCTCCTGGATCTCAGAGTACAGCAGTTTCCTACAGCTTGCATGAAGTTTTATCAAGTAAAAAATTGTTTGCAGGGGTTGCCTGCTGCTTTTGCATCTTATGTGGCTCCTGTGTAGTTCAGGAATAGTGTCTATGCCCAGGGTGCATCACATGGCCCTCAGCAGAGTGGTGCTCCTAAGTATTTTGGAGGAGGTGAGACTGCTGAAGTGGTTGAGATCAATGGCACTATGCTGGACTGGTGGCAGATGTCCAATTCCCACTCCAAAACAGGGCAGCAGGAGTTGTTGCCATCCCCAGATTGTGAGCTGTCTCCAGGAACTCTGTGGAATGTGACAGTCTACAATTGTCAGAAATATGAAGACATGAACAATCAAGAAATCTGGCCATCCTTGTTTCAATTGCTTTACTACTTTTGGGTCACCCATGGTGTTCCCATACTGCTGCCTGGGCCTGGGAAATCTGGTTGCAAGGAAGCACTCATTAATGATGAGAAACAAATTTGCTCAACAAAATTTGGCCTTTGAAGGATGGAGGTGAGAGACATATGTTTTTGCCACTGTTACTTCTGGACAATGCTGGTGCTACTTTTCTGGTCAATAAGCAGAAGATGGAAAGGCTGGTTTGACCCACATACCCTTTTTAGAAGAAGGGCCTTAGCCTTGATATGATCTACAGGTGATGCAGAGCTTTTGTAAGCTACCTTGTAAACTATGCTGTAGGCAAAACATGGGGCAGGATTTGGCCTATGACTATTTTGCCTGTAGCTTGAAATACAAATTTAAACCCAGAATCTGTTCAGGTGTTTGTATAACTTGTGTAACTGTAAACTGTGAACTATTTTTCTGTCCTTCTCTGAAGATTTTGTTGCAAAGAGAGGCAAATACATTTGACATTCCTCCAACAAGCTCTCACAAGGGTAATTTTGTGTGGATGATTGAGTGGCGTGGAAACACTGTCATATCCTTTTGTGGATTTTGTAAAGAGAAGATACAGTTGAAGTAATTTATAATATGCACAGAATCTCAGCAGTCTGCTGAGGGAGCCGCTTTCAGCAATTACCTGTAGGAATAAAGTAAAAAGCATTTGTTATTGATATTCACTTTCCACATATTAAGAAATATTTCTTCTGATATTGTTAATTTTATATTTGTAGACTCCAAAGGAGTGTAGAGTAAGACAAATGAGTTCAAGGAGGAAAAATATATGAGTTAATACATTAAGTTTACATATTTTTCATTTGATGGATTTATGGTTTTTAATTACACCTTCATGTCTTGCTTTGGGATCCCTGGGGGCCCTTTCTGAATTTCATACTTGCACTCTTATACATATGAGATGCTTTAACCTGCCACCTCGTGCAGTCGTACTGCTGCTTGACTGACCTCTGGTGAAGCTACTTTTTATTCAGGTTTAAAATCTGAGACTTCCACAAGGAGCTAAATGGTTAGAATATTTGTGTGCATGAGAGAGTTTCTCATCCTGACATGTTATGAAACACAGGCTATGAATGGGTTGCTCTGATTTTTGCCTGGACTTTGTGCTTAGCATTTGCTCAGTTGATCATGAGCAGCAACCCCCTGGCTCAGCCTCTGGCTCCCTGAGGGCAGTTTGGCAGTGCAAAGTAGTCATGTCTTTGGTAACAACCCTTTGGGGAGCCATGGCTGGGTTTAGGGAAGAGTATTTTCAGCAGTATGTCATCCTGAATGTACATCTCCCTGCTTCCGTCTTTGGTTACACACGGCACTGGATTTTCATTTCATAGCAGTTTGCATCGTGGTTCTTTTATTGACAGTGGAATCGATAACCTGTGTTAACAGGTGGAGAATGAAGCCTGTTGGCTCTGTGTGGTTTCAGTTGATTTACATGGGTGAAATGAAGAAGCCAGACTGCAAAGCTGGTCAATGTCTGTATTCCAAATCCATCTCTCTGTGTTGGTATCATTACCTCCGTCTGCTTTTCTCCGGCACATCCTCTTCATTTTTCTGTTCAGTGGGAACATAATTACCTGTTTATGTGTATGTGTGTGGAAATAGTGCCAGGATCTGTTTGTTATCACTATGACATTGCTTATTGAAGAGGCAAACAACCCAGGCTGACAATATTCAGGCTTTCCAAAAGAAACTTGCTTTGGGACTGACAGAGTGTGAATATTCAGGCACAACTTGAGCTCCCTTTCTCAGATTTGTGCTGTGTGTTCTGTTATTATTCTTGTCATGGCTGCTCATAATCACATGCAGCTCAAAAGCAAAACTGCTCTGTGCTGTAAGAATTTAGTTGGGTTTCAGCTTCTTACTGCCAAGTCTTTTGATGGCATGAAAGATGTGTTATAGGCAGGGTTGGCTTTCCTGACTCACCCTGAGTTCTTCACTGAGTGTTTTATTCCTGTGGGAGTGTTTGGCTCTTGGAGGATTTGGTGCAATGAGAAGTATGGAGTATGTAGTTAAAGAACTGCAGTGCAGAACAAACACTTGACCCTGGGAAGTGAACACAAGTGAGAACACAAAGGCATTGTCCTCTGAGGTGATTCATTGGAAGTCTCTACTTTTTTTGTTTTCTTTTTGTAGTTTTTGTTTTAATTTCTCTGACTGGAATCATAGAATGTCCTGAGTTGAAAAGGACCCACAAGTCCAACTCCTGGCCCTGGAGAGGACCACCCCAAGAATCACACCACACTGGTCCAAGCTTAATCTGTTTTTTCCTTCTTCTTGCCACTGGAGCAACAGTCCTGTTTGGAGCAACAGTCCTGTTTGCTTGAGTTGGAAAATAGTCCGTGGCGTTCTGTCCTTCCTAAAGGCTGTGCTTATGCTTTCTTTGGGAAAGCTGTCTCAGTAAGCGTAATGGTACAGAAATAGTTCATCTGCTGCTGAAGGAGCGAGCTGAAAAATGTCTTGGTTGTTCAACAAGAAAGAACATAGATCCACTAAGTGAAAAACATACTTCTTTCCATATCTGAACAGGATTCCTGAAGTCTGTGCAACAATGAAGAGTTGAGGTAATCCTGATTTTACAGAGGAGTAAGAGGAGACTTAACCTGGGAGTTTTGTAGCTTAACTGAATACAATACAGGAGTGACACCAGTGAGAGATTAGAATAAGCTTTGTTATCTTCAAAGACTGTTTACTTGGTGGTTGGAGAATTGCTGTGTTTGTAGGTAGAGGTAGGAAATGTCCTGGGGCAGGTGGGAGCTGATAGCATTACATGGAGCTGTAGTGTTTCTCCTCATGCATCCCCACATTACCTTCTGCTTCTCCCAACCTGCTGGCTGCCACTGCTTTTGTGTACACCACCCATACTGACGTCTTTAAGGGATTGCCAAGATAATTTTGGATGCTAAACACTGAACCCAAGCATTATCCTTAACTTCTACCAATCCTCGAACAGTATCACTTGTATTTTTCTTACGTTTATACATAAGTTTTCCTTAAAATATTGGTTAGAAGTATTTTAAAAATTTCAGAGTTGAATTCTGAGGAGAGTTACCTACCCTTGGGTATTTCAGATATTGCTTGTTATCACATGGAGGACAGTTTGGGTTTGGGTTTTCGGAGGATTCTTGTGCAGCTCTTAGGTCTTTTCTGCAGAGTTCCTTTTGACAGCAGTTAAGTTACATCTGATCTCCAGAAAAAAGACAACTTGATTTGCAGATTTATGTATAAAAGCTGCTTTAAACTTAATTTGGAGGCCACTGGGATACATGTCCCACATGTAAGTATTTAGCAATTCCTTTTTTTCTCATGAAAACATTCCTGTAAAAGTGGTCTTGAAAGCAAATTTTTGCCTCATTGGCATTTTTTAAAAGACAAAACACAGATGCAGTGTTCCAGGCAGATATATTTTTGTTCCCAGATGTTTTGAATGCTCATTTGATGTTAAGTCTTTGTTCAATCCAGTCCTATGTTATTAATGACTCTGGAGTAAGTAGGTATGCAGAGCTGGAGGAAATCCTGTTTTATGCATTCCTATTCTAGGAGAGCCTCAGAAAGACTAACAATAATGCTGCTTGGTGAGGTAATGGGTAAACATAATAAGAAATAAAATGTGCTTATTCCTTACTGAAGCAGAAAAATAGCTTATGAAGCATAATGTTGTCTTTGATAAGTATAGATAATCTGACCTGCTTCAGTCTGTGGATTAAGACATTAACTGGGGAAGGTGAAACGGCTTCTCGTAAAGAACCTGTCCCTCTGGTTGTAAACGAGGTGTCAGCAAATGTTAACGAGAATTAAAAAGAAGTGGGAGCCCAGTCATAACCCAGTGGAGTCACTTGAAAGGCTTGCCTTGCCTTCAGTGGCCAGTTCATTCCCACCTGAGGTTGAGGGTTGTGTTGTGCAGTTCAGCCTTATCCTGACTCTGATGTGGGCACCACTTCCAGTCAAGGGGTGGGTGGTGAACAGCAAAAGTCTGGTGGAGCCTTGGGTTTGTCTGTGTCCTCTTTATGGTCCTCCCAAGATGCTGTGGGAAAGAGAAAATGGGAGCATCCCCCAGGTTTTCCTTCCTTCTGCTGAAGGAGTGAAGTTTAGTAGAAGTATTTGTTTTGAAGAGGAACCAGGGTTCTTGTACGAATTTCTCCATCAAGTTTTTGAGGAAGGACTTAAAGCTTTTGATCTTGGTCAGTAGATGGATAGCAGGTAGAAAAACAATGAAATTTTGCTGACTTGCTTTTTTTTGGGAAGAAGATGTGAAATTGTGTGGTTTTTCCACTATCCAGATTCCACAGCAGCATGTGTGAACACGGTGAAATGTCTGAGCTCCAGCCCACTCACACTGTCTGTGCTGCAGGCCTCCCTAGGGACCCAGGGCAATCCAGCTAGCATTACGTTTTTAGATAAGCTTACCCCATTTAGCATATGCATTTTGATCAGCCTGAGATTGCAGACTAGTGAGTTGCATGCATAGATACCAGAGCCCTCGTGTTGGTGTTCCTTATACGTGCACTGGTTTTAGGAGCATTAATCTGGTGTGTGCACTTCAACTGTATTTTTAATCCCTCTCTACCTTCATCTCTTTGACTGTGAAACAGCAGAGATCTCTTTTCTCTGAGTGAATAGGGAAAATCATGCTTGTGACCTATTTTAAAACCACTTAGCAGATATAAACTTATTTCAGTGCTTGTGATTTATTTTGTTTTGCTTTATTTGGTTCCTTAAATGTCAGCCACTCTGAACAAGTCTAGGATTTTCCTCCTTTATTTGGAAAGTGTCAGTTGATAAGAAGGCAGCTGATGTGCTGAAAGCATCATTCCCTTAGGAATTTGGTGTGTGATGTGTTTAGCTGGGAAGAAAGCCCCATGACAGTTACCCTTTTGTTTTTGTTTTCTTTTGCTTTTTTGCGCTCTGAAAAGTTGCGGTCTTGCCCTGCTGGTTTAATGGTTAAAGAATGCTGCAACTCTGTTCAGCTGTGTAATGCCTTTCAGGTAGTGAGAGGTATCTCAGGAATGAGAGAGATCCCATGGGAATAACTGGCTGGCACTTGGTTGACCTAAGCTGACGGGTCTATACATAGTCCTGGTTCTTGCCCGCCAGAAAAGAGCATCTGATGCAGCCACAGCTGCTGGGGGTGTGATCCCCTTCTGGTACTTGGGGCGTGCGTGGGCACGTGCCTCCCTACCTGTCTGGTGGGTGCAGCTGCCTTCAACCCTGCCTGCCCTCCTGTGCTCCTGGAGAAGGAAGACAGCCCTTTCAGGAGACCTTATCCTGGATGGATTGGACCCCCGATGGCAGGAGGGAACTGGGATATCTGTGCTTATTTTCTCTAGAGGAGTAGCTGACTGTGGCTCCCTTGTGCAAACAGTGCTTCTTAGTGGAGTGTTTAGGGGAAGGGAGTGAAGGGCTGAATATGCATTTGGCATCACGAGCTTGTAAATACCTGGTGGAAAGTGCAAAGCTGGAGGTTGCTTGAAGCATCTCCTCCTCCTAGATCCCAATAACTGTGTTCCTGGCTCCAAGAGGGGCCAGTAGGATGGATGGAAACCATCCATTGCTACTGCTTTCCAGAAACAGTTGAGATCAGAGTCTCAGGAGTATGTGTCACCTCTCCTGTATCTTGCTTGTTTCAGGTTATGTTGTGATGGCAGTCCTGATCATTATCTCATTTTAATTTTCTAGGGCATGATGTATGTGGATACACCTACTGTGCTCAGAGATTTCACTGCCAGATTAGAGACATGTTTAGGAAATTAGTAATGAGAGAAAAACATGTAATTAAAAATGATATCAGTTTGGAAGCTCATCCATCTTCAGCCAGCTTGCTGGAAGAGAAAGGAGTCTTACACAATGCTTAGTGGTGGGAAAATGCATTTGGCTTTCTACATTTTAAACAGGAAGGAACTATTTAAGTGACAGACTTACAATAGTAATTGGGGCATTTACTTGGGAACACTGGATCACATATTGTAACTGCATAATGTTGCAGTAACTCTGTATAAAGTTGAAACACGTCTCCTTATATTTGTTTTCTTTTAATTATGCCTTCACACATTTTTTCAAAAACTTATTTGGACCTTTTCTAAAGGAATTGGGTAATTGTACTGAAAATAGCATTCATATTTTGAAATAGTCATATTTACATATGCCAAATATTGTCTGTAACGTTATGAGGATGCACACTTAACAATTTATTTGTTTCCTGAGAGATGCAATTTTATGTGAAATGTCTGAAATTCAAAATCTGCAGCAGAATTTTAGCTCTTCATCCCCAATGACCATTATAAAGTTGCCATATGTCTTAAAATGTGCTCAGCACAACTGCAATTGTTCAGACTGTCAATTTCCTCTCATTTTATGATGAGATCCTTAGTTTAGAATAATTTTATTCTTTAGTAGGAGAAACACCATTTGGTCATATATGGTTTGTTATAAAATGTGGTAACTTTTAAGCATTTCAAACAGTACATGAGCTTCATTTGAGTTTTTATGCCATTTTTCATGAACAGTTAATAGTACCTTGTTGTCATTTTTGTCATGAAAAGCCCATAAACTCAATTATCTTCCTGTTTGGTCCAACTTAGAAACACATAGAAAACTTAAACAGATGTCAGAGCAATAACCAGGTGTACATTGTAGTACTTTGCAAACTTTTAATTGCTGCAGGGATGTATCCTAGTTAATGGCTCTGTTTATTAAGTGCTCCTGTCTGTTGTGCCTTGTTCAGGAGTGTACCTTATGTATGGTATTCTCAAGCTGAGGCTGGCTGGTTTATTTAGTGACAGCCTCAAGAAACCTTGCAGAGAGATGTGCTTTTTCAGTTTTGTAATGTAGTTAGCAAAACTGCTGAATTGCTTGTGGTGTAGGGTCCTGTGTAATCAAGTATTCTATGATCTTTGGGTGGATGCTAATGCTGGCTCTTGACTGTCCACTGTTGAGAGATGACGAGTGTTGTTACCTGGGAGGATGGACAATAGGTATGGCCAAAATGACTCACCAAAGGTCAGAAGTTCTTGATGTTGCATGGAGCAGGGAGCCCTTGCTTGGTGGCCAAGAGACCCATTGTGTCTGCGAGCTGGAGGTCAGCAACTGTGATGGAGAGTGTGGGCAGCTCCCTGGCATTCCCTATTATGCTTGCCCATGGAGAACTGGCCTTGCTGGAGAGGTGTGAGGGGAAGCAGTCTTTCTTGACTGCTACCTTGGGGGCTGTGCTGTTGTGTGTGAATGGAGAGGTATGGATATGGACTGGGGATGTCTCCAGTTGCTCTGTGTTCACTGCCCAGAAGCAAAGGCACAGCAGGAAAAGGAGGGCCTTGGTTCATGCCCCTGTGCAGTCCTGCAGATTGGTACCCAGACCAGGCCAGGGAGCTGTGTCTGTTATGAGATATATTATGTTTTGATGAAACAATGAGAGAGAAGATCTTTTCCCAGGAATTAAATAATTGCTTTCTTGATGAAAGGACTCAACATCTGGCTCTTGTGTTTCATGTATTTTGTCATGTAGATGTAACTGTTTGCTTTGTTCCTGCAGTAACCTTAACCTACTAATGTATGAAGCTGTTTCCAGGTCAGTGAAAAACTGAGTATAAATCTTTATTACGTGTACTTGATTGTCTTTAACTCTTTATAAGAGATAATTAGTGCTCAGTAATCATATTGTGGTGCTGTTTCTGTGATTAGGCTGGTAGTTAGTGTGCAGTGCAATTCTGGTTTTATAGACTGGAGCTAATGTTAGCTTGATTAGAATAAACATTGGCCTGTGTTGTTGACCAGTTAATTTTCTCACCTTTCCGCTGCCCAGCTTCATTGCCTCCTGCAGTCCCGAGATGTGACTGCCAGCCCCCAAGTGGCTTCTGATTAAAAAGCTGTGATCTTCAATAAATGGTGCTTCAGGTTGAAGTGGGGCCACTTTCAGAGGTGGTGTCTGTGATGGGAGGGAAGAAGTGGATTATGGCAGGTCTTCAAGGACAGTAACTTGGCGAAGCACTAGTGCCTAGAAATGTTTTGATCCTATTGTAATGAATAGCTGCTAGTTCCTGTTGTTGTTTCTGTTTTGATTGAGTGCCCAGCTGGTGTGTGGTGCAGATAGGATGTTGGGGCAGGGAAAGGAAGTAACTGTCAAAAGTGCATCTCCCTTAGGAAAGCAAGAATGTGGAGGCATGGTAGAATTGGGGTTTAAACAGCACTTATTTTTCCTTGGTTTTCACAGTGCACTGGCCATATGCAATTTTCCACATGCTGGGTAATGGAAAATTGGCCCCAGAGGAAGTCACTTTATAAATCAAGTTTGGGATTATAAAATCAATCACTCTTGGGCCACTAATTGATGTGGAAGATAGGAATTTCCTATACAGTATGATAAGTTCATTGGTTTTCTGGCAGGGTGTGTACAGTGCACTGTTTAGCCAACGATATTCTTTCCTGATTCTGTTGTTAACTCAGGAAAAGCATCAGGTCATTTATAGCTACACCCAAATTGTGGGTTTGTTTCTGAATAGTAAGGGGAGGGTGGAGGGAGTTTGTCATGTAGAATCTACATGTGTTTTATGAAGTTTGTTTTCATCTCTTTGTGGCATAATAGCGAAGCTTGGCAGCCATGTGGGAATCATGAAGATTGATTGCTCTTGGTGTTAAGCATCTCGTATCTATGAGTTTATATCAACACTACCCTTCTTCCAGCAGCAGCATCTGGCTCATTGGCAAGATCTGTGGACAGTTGTTTTGACCGCTCTGGAGATGCCTCTGGCTGTCATGTGGCTGTGCCTTGGCCGTGCTGCTTTGTTATTCTAGCTGGTCCCATTTTCATTTATTTATTTTTTGGCTTATGTTTGATTCTGATTAATTGCTCCTGAGACTATAGTCTTGAATAAATCTTGCCTAACTTTGTCATGCAGGGACTTCCATGAGATGCTGATGTTAATTTATTTCAGTAACTGTTTGCTGATGGAGCTTGGAGCAGTAACATTCCAGCCTGTGCCTTCTGTGCAGGTTTTCCCTGTGAATCACAGCATCAGTCATGTAAAGTAAAACACACATCTTTGAGCATATCCTGCATAATGGGTTTCTCTGAGACTGGAGCTGCAAGTGTACATCAAATATTTACAGTACGCTGTCAGTGTCTGGGATGGTGCTGAGAGTCCTGGAACCAGCCACTTGGATTTTTCAAGTTGACCACTGGGAGCGAAGTTTCTGGCCCAGCTGATATAAACTGTCACAGGACCAAAGAATAGTGTGTGTCTGCTCTGGATTTACACCACCTCAAGTTCTCTCCCTGCCTCCTTATTTGTATGATTTTTATTCATACACTGTGTACTTTTAAAACATTATTTTTTTCAGAAGTATTGTGGCTTTGGAAGACACATAGACTTAAATAAAAGTGTTTCTTAAAATACTAAAGCATCTATTTTTATTAAAGAAGCCTGTCAGGGTCACTACTTCCCATGGTTGAAATTAGCAGAGCTGTGATGTGCAGGAGGTGGGACAAGGTACTTATCTTCACTGGCCTTTAACTCTAATGATCTGTAGAACTGCTTCAGTGCTGTCCACAATGGGAGCTGTTTGACAAGCTGTCAGATTTCATAAGGATGTTAGTAAGGCATGATTACACAACTGGTTTTAAATGTGTATTTACATCTGTAATGATAATTGTAAGGCAACTTGGGTGGCATGTATTTTTTTTTAATTATTCACTGCAAATTTGGCACATTAATTTCTGCCACAAAAATTTGTTTTAAAAAGAAGGGGGAAATTTTCACACTAAGATGTAATTTAAGTCATCACCCACCAACTACAAACATGCATTTCACGGCATTTTGTGAAATGGTGAGGCAGATTGGTGAAAGAGTTCACTGCTAATTTGAAATTAGGAAAAGGGATTCTTCAGCTTAGAGGGGGATATAATGACTTTGCATTCAGAATGGATGTTGCCATGGATTTCTTTAGGGCCCAGGTCTCACTCTGTAATTTCTGTTCTTAAAAAAACCCTTTCTTCCTCTGTACTTGGCCTTTTTCAGCAGGTGATGAGGCAGCTTCTTTTCCAAGGTCCCAGAACACAAATTAAAATAAAAACATCCTTTTATGTAGTACCTTCAATTGAACGGAAACATAAATGTATCCTATGATGTTAGGCATTGTCTACAGTTGTGGAATTTCTATAGAGGCAATGTTAGATACAGTAAATGTTTAAGAGCCTTGTTAAGTGTGACTGGTAGGACGAGCTAGTGCCTTTCATCTCTTAGTTGCTGGTTTTAATAGGATCTAGCTTGAAGGGTTTTGAAAGTTGTTGCCAGGTATTTGATTGCTTCTGTGTCTCAGGAGATAAGGTTTGTTTTGTGCATGTGAGGAGCTGAAAGAGTTTACAGAGGTATTTTTGCCAGTCATCTGTGGGCATGTCTTCGTGTGTGTGTGTTATAGGCAGATACAAGCTCCCTTTGCCCATGGGTTTAAAATGTTTATATCTTGTGCCTTAGCAGAGTTTATAAACCCTATTAACATGGCTTTTGAGATGCTTTGAGCGTGGGTAGAGTGGGTTTTTGTCTGCCTGTGGGCACAGCCCTATGGATTTATGTTTGTAGGAGAAAGACCTCGGGCAAGGGAGTTGCGCATCTTTGATTCCACCAGCCCTTTGGATGGTGAGAGGCTGCACAGCTTGCAGTTTTCACAGGAGCACTTCAGGGCTTCTTAACAAAAGGGTTACAGGTGGGTATTGATCATCAGACTGTTGTTGTCACACTCACATGTGATTTGCTGGGCTGATAAATGCATTTCTTACCCAAGTCCTTCTCCTCAGGGCAGCTGTCCATCTGTCCATCCCCCAGCCTGGATTGATACTGGGGGTTGCCCTGATCTCCACACCAGCACCAGCAGCACCAGCTTGGTCTTGTTAAACCTCATGAGATTTCCACTTCCTAGGCTTGTCCAGGTCCCTCTGGATGGCATCCCATCCTTCAGGTGTGTCAGCAGCACCACTCAGCTTGGTGTCATCTGCAAATTTGCTGAGGTTGCACTCAAACTCCTTGTCTGTGTTGTTAATGAAGATATTAAATATGGACCCCTGAGAGACACCACTCTGCTGTCCATCAAGATGGACAGATAAGAGTGGTTGGACTTGGACCATCTGGTTTAGGCATTTCATTTGGGTTCCTAAAGCTAGTCCCTGGACTTGTAGGGAATGAAATGTAGCAGTTCTGTACTTGTAAGGGAAGATTGAACGTGGGATACAATGTATAGCATAGTTAATGATAAACTTTTGAGTATGGTGGTGATGGGCTGTGAGTATTTGACAAGGTATATAGAGGGTCATAACTAGAATGAGAGGTATGGAATTAATGTAGCAATGAGGCAAGTTGGAAACTTGCTGTGAACAAGATGGTGTAGGTTACTGAATAATCATCTAAGGAATGCAGTATTTTGAAGTCTGTATTCCTTGTCTGTGGCACTTGGACCCAAGCAGCAGGTCTGCGTACAGATACGTTACTCATCTGTCCAAAACTAGGATCATAGGACTGGGAAAGGATCTTCAGATCTTTAAAATGTAGTCCAGCTTCCTCCACTGAAATGGGGTCATGTATCTCTTGATCACCTCCCACGGATGTTTTTCACCTGCTCTTCAGAAACTGCCTCAAAGGAACAAGATTCCTACCGTTCTGTAGCAATTGCCAATATTCACTCACCTGTCTTTCTTGAGTCACCTTTGCTGAAAAGTAGCATGATTTCCTATTTTCCTTACCCAGGTGGGTATGGAAAGTAATTTGTCACCAGTCTCTCTGTAACCACTTTTTGAACTGGAGGACTCTGATCAGTTTTCACTCTTCTAAACTAGATAAGCCACACTCCCTTAACTTCCTACAACACTCTTGTTTTTTTAAACTCCTGTTTGTCCTGTAGACACTTCTCAAACGATCTGTCTCTGCCTGCGTTTTTTATGGCTGGGATCATACTTCACCCTGATGAGATTCCATAGGAGGATCATTTGATTCTTTGGGCAATATCCTTCACCTGCAGATATCCCTTAGTATCTGCATATTTATATTTTCTTTCTAATGTAAGCTGGGGTGAGCAGAATGGGACCAATTAATTTTATGCACCGGCATCCTATCTGAAACTGAGTGACAACAATGGACCTTACTTCTTTCGAAGTCCAGACATACTGAAGGCACAGGACCAATAGGTAGCTCACAGCAGATTTGTGAATTTTCATGCTGATGTTGCTCTGCTGAAGAGTGGTATTAAAAAAAGCCATCCAGGAATCCACTTTAAAGAACTGCTGTGGGATGAACAGATTGGAGAGGGAGACAGTGTCTCATACATACCACCTAGTAAGCAAAGGAACTGAAGCAGACTCTATAGGCAGAGTGTGGCCAGCTTGTGGTTGAGGAGTTACAGATGCTCTTCGTCATTCCTTTTCTATTCATCCCTATTTAAAGGTTTTTCTCCTTTTTAAAATTTTTATTTATTTATTTATTTATATATTTTTATTTTTTGGTGAAGCAGTTAAACTGAGGCAGTGGAACTTAATTAAGACACAGAATGAGTGAAATCTATTTTTGTAATAATAAAAAGTGCATGGTGTGCTAAGTGTGCACTGTGTGCAGTAATTTGTAGCTTGCAAGAGGAGTGCACAATGGGCAGCCTTTTGGTTGTGAAGGCTAAATCGTTTCTGTACCGTCCTCAAGTATTCATTTACCAAATAATTGATAAAATGAGCAAGTGAATGCGACACTAAGAGAGTGTGATCCAATGCCAAGTGCTGGTTTTCATAGATGATTTTAAATCTACATTATGCTAATGGTGTTCATTTGGAAAATGCGTCCACTCCCTAACTTCTGCTGCTGAGTGTTCTGTTAATTGGATTCAGATGGTTGGACTGAAACAGTTGTAGGGTTCGTGTGCAGAGGAGTGTTCCAAGCACTTTCTTTTTCCTATTCAGTCTTCCTAAGCTAGAGCTGCTTTCACTGTGGCTGGTGTCCAGACGTGCTTGAACTCCCTCATCAAAGGTCTGTCTGATACAAATGGGCACGGTTCTACTGGGACAAAGGAAGTGGTGATCACTTAAACATGCTGAAGATCTCATTTGGGGCATGACTCCTCTCCCTGTCCACTGGGCTGGGTTGCTGGTCTCTGGCCAGAGTTCATCAGTGAAAGAGTCCATCTCACCAGGCTTACAATGCAATTTGTCACTCTGGAAACACAGACTGTTGACTGAATTCTAATAGCAGGAACAGCCTTTTGTTTCCCATAAAATGATTTTAAGAGTTGGTGTTTCTGAGGCATTTGACAAGGCAGCGTGTTTCTGTGTAGTGGTGCTGTGCTCTGATTTTCATCCCTATGCTGAAATTCAGGGCTACTTTATTATCTGAGCAGCCTGAGTGAACTCAAACTGCATGTGGAGTTGGTAGCATTCAATGTGATGAAGATATCAGACAGTATCGTTTTCCCAACAATGAAACTAACACAAGAGCACTTGGTTTGCTTTGAAAAGGACAGAAAAGTTGTGACTTATTATGCAACTGTGACTCTAAAAGGCAGGGTTTTTACAATTTTATTTACTGCACTCATAGACTAACCAAAATTTATTCTCTGGTTTCAAAGAAAATATAAATAGGGATGGAAAGCTCTTTATCTTTAAAACAAAACTGTCTAATTTCTATCAGAAGTTTTTGTCTGAATTTCTGAAAGTCAATTTCATCTAAGAGGATATTTCTGAAAGTAGAGTCAAACAAACAGACTCAACTCAAACTCAAGTTTTCAGACACCAAGTGTTGTGTGGTGATAGATATGCAACTATTTCTACACATACTTGCTGCTGTTCCAAATGGTAATACTTTTCTGAGGGTTTATAAAAGAAATAAGAGGGAAATTTAAAAAGACACAATGTGTTGTAAGATGGTGTTTTCGTATGAACAAAATCAGTACTGAATTTACATTGTGAAGTTATAGTAAGCCACAGACCCAAGAGGGAAATTAAAAGATTACTTAAAACCAACAATAAACATGCAAATTAAAAGTCATCAATTTTAAATGAAGTCATACACTATTAAAAATAAGCACAAAATTGCATACTAGTTTGGATGTGTAGTTTATAGAACACACCAAATGTTAAAATTGAATGAAATTAAGAAAAGCATTTTCTAAAGGCAAGTAAAATATCTGTTTAATTAGATTGTAAAGAAAGAAGATTAAAAGTAATATTTTGTGAAACAGTAATTACTGTTTTTCAGAAGTAGTCAGGTTCCTCTGTGTTGATCTAAATTTACCGGTGATAGCAGATCTCTTTGGGGTCTTTTGTTTTGTTTGTGTCTTTTAATTAATTTAAATGGCAACCACTACCTTTATTTTGTTTTCTTTGCACTGAACACACTGCATGGCTGTTTGCTCCAGTACTCTGCCAGCTCATGAAAGCAAATCTGGGAGATCAGCTCATCCCCTCTGGTTCTGCGAGGTTAAAAGCCAACTCATTGCAGGGGGACTATACAGCAAGATAACAGGAAAGGCAGCTGAAGCCATTGGGAGGTGGGTTGAGGTGCTGATGGGAGCCTGAGATGTAAATAAACCAGATTGCTCTCATTTCCTCTTTCCACTGTATTATGCATTCCAATAGCACAATTCATCTTTATGACAGACACCTATTGCTTTAACTTTACTGCAGGCCACTGAAGTACATTAAAGTGGGCAGGAAATGGAAATAAATAGAGTTCAGTGGAGGCTGCTGAATAACTAAACACGGCGCAGTCATTTTTAGTGTGGGGTCATGCGGTTTTTAGCAGATTTATTGTATTGTTTGACTTTTGTTAGAAAGATGGGCACTGTTTAAAAGAGATACAAGTGTACTTTTTTCATAAGGTGGAAAATGTGCTTGGATTTTTTTTTTCAAACTCTTTGGGATGCCAGAGATGAAAAGAGATGAGTCTCGGCTGGGTAGAGTCAGGGGAATATGTCTGTGTGCACTGCCTCAGATCGTGGTTGGAAACACAATAATGGGATTGGAGATTAGAAGAAATCCTGCTATCAGATAGAATGGGAGGAGTGCCACAGTCCATTGGCTTAAATTAACCTTCCACCTAAAAGTAGTGAGACATTACTGTAGAGAGGTCAAATGGCATTTGGCTTTAAAAATGTATCTATTTTTTTTCTAATGCATGCACATTTTGCTCACTTTGGAATTGTGGATTGCTCTCCTGCTTGTTCAGAGGGATGTTTTCAAGGACAGTGAAGTTACACTGCAAGTTCCAGGTACCCTTAACTCACAGGAGATGGGACTTCAGGTGAATTCTGTTTTTGTGAAGGCTTCATGTGTTTGTTTTTCCTTGATTGTTTATATTATGATAAGATTAGGTCAGTGACTGAATGAATTCACAACACTGGTTACTTGAAGACTTAAAGCTCATATTTTCACTCCCCTGAGATTAGTCAGATAGTTGGAAACTTTTCTTTAAAAAAAAATCATTAGCACTGCTTTTTTTTTTTTTTTTCTTTGTTTTTTTTTTGGGTTTGCTGATT
>VZRZ01002645.1:608758-623429 GCA_013398175.1 Climacteris rufus
TTTTTGTTTGGACAATGACTGCTATATAGTTGAAAGGAAGCATCAGTTTTCAAAGTATTTGTCAATATAGAAGATAGTGGATATTTCACAATGTCATGTAAGATAAAAACTAATTTATAAGCAGTATGGCAGAAATCTGGAAGGACAATTAAGAAAAAAATCATTAACATTGATTCTTTTTCGCTGGGATAGTACATCCTTTCTCCAAAAGCATACTTTTAAAATGTTGTTCACCTCGGTCTGTATTTAATTATATATTTCAGTGTGACATTCAATGATTCCTCTTTCTTTTAAATTGTATTTATATCAAGACTTTAATTTAATTCAATTCAGAATACTGCTCCAGATACACTCGCACTGCAGAAACCAGTGCCAGGCAAAATTGCGGGTAATTACTGAGGACGGTTGTTGGCAATTTGACTTTTCATCATTTGTTCGTCATCGTTTGTTCGCACTCTGTGCATAGTTCCTCGCTGAAAGGATTAGGTTACAGATGGGTGGGTATTACTTCAGGGACTTCTTAAGTGAGAATCCAGATGCTTTTCTGCCTCCTCTCCTCTTGCTTGATTTGGGAGTTAGAAGTCAGTAGCTGCAGGTAAGATTCAAAGCTTGTAACTCTCTCTCTTTTGCAATGGAAAAATCTTTCTGTTCCTTGCTTTTAATTAAACAGAAAATCTAACTGCAGACTTTAAGTACTTGGGAAGTTACAGACTGAGCTAAAATTTCAAAATTATCTAATTTAAGTGGAGTTCTCACTGACAAATTGCTTCAAGTTTTCAGAATAGTTCAGCTCTGGGAAGGTAATTTGGTGTTTCATGCTTTGAAAACCTGGCTATGACCTTGGTGCCTAAGCTGTAGCAGGGATTTTCAGAGATTTTGGCCTTTGGCCACATCTCAGTTGCTTTGAGCTATGTCTGTAGTTTCAAGGGCAGTGGTCTGGGGCTGTCTCTGTGAGATGTGGGTTTTGTTTGTGTGCCCCACGTGCAGCGTATGATGTTACCCCAATAGCTGAAACCCTGCTCAGTTCTCACTTGCTTTCACTTGCTTGGAGACAGCAGAGCTGAGGTGTTACATCAGAGAGGAAAGCCTGAATTACAGAGACTGTTTCCTTCTCGCTGTTACATGTTGCTGGATGCGTTTTCAAAGCTGTGCTCCCTTTCCCTAGTCCTGCTTTCAGAGGTAAAGCCTGAAGGCAAGCTTCAGGCTGAATGCTCTGGTGTGGCAGGAAACGCGTGTTTTGCCATGTGTTCTAGCGGGAGCACAGCCCTGGTTTTCCAAGTTTACCATCCTGCCCAGCTGAACTTGCAGACCATGTCTGTGAGCTCCTCTCATGTGGGCAGTTTGCATGTGTGTGTTTAATCTCCCAGCAGCAGCTGGCTAGCTGGCTTGTGTCTGTAAAAACTGCTTGATGAAAAGCAGTGGTAAATTCAAGCATTTCAGAAAATTTGTCCTCATATAAGAACATGTAATTATCTCCTGCCTTGACCTTGCTGGGGGCTGTGGTCTCCCCAGTACAGTTGTGCCTAGCGGGACCATTTATTTTACAATTCTAACAGTCTGTGATGTTTGAATATCTAAAACTTGTATGCAAAAGTTAACAATCTGAGTCTGAAATTAGGGTTTTAGTTTCTACAGTGGGAGGGGAAGCTGTGAATGTTAGAGCATCACAGTACTTCGCTTATCCTGCTTGTTCAGGAGGTAAGAGGAGCATTTGGAAAGTAGGTGTGACAAAGACAGCATAGTTTATTTATGTTGTGGAGGAATAAAAGAGTCATAGTCTTTGTAGAACAGCAGACTAAAGGGGTTTTGGGGCACTGTTTGGAATAGAGGCTTGTGTGTTGTATTTTTGATTTTTGTGCCGTTCCCCTCAGTGATTTGCACAGCCCCTTTGTTTGGCTTCCCTGTCTGCTGGTGGAGCTGTGACAAAGATAACTTTGGCTGCTTCACCTCTCCCACGTGTGTGTCTAACACATTTGGTCACTCGAGTTTTATTTCTTCCCTCTGTTAAACATGAGAGTGTAACTTCCACCCCAGCCTTGTCAGGGCGCAAGCTGCCGAAGCGGAGGCTCCCCAGGACCAGGCGTTGTCACTGGGCAGTAAAACCTCTTTAATGGGGCTGGCTAAACTTTTAAGTTATGGTTAATGTTTTTAACAGTAGCTTGTGTTTCCTCTGGCCTTCATGCCCAACCATTAGCCAGGTGTTTTTGTCTCACAGAGTGGAAAAATAAAAGTAATCCAACTGTGCAGCTGGGCCCTCACTGGGGTGCTGAAGGAGGTTGGCCACTATGCAAACTGGGGTTCACAGAGCCTGCATGAGTGGGTTAAGAGGCTTCTTGGAAATGCCTGGCAAAATATAAGCATTGGAAATGAGATGCCTTTTTTTTTTTTTTTTGGCTATAAATAAATTATGAGGTTTAAATTTGGCATATTATGTGCCTATATGCTTTGCTCTGTGTAATTTTCTAAATATATCATTTTTTTTAGATTTATTTTTGTTCCCCCCTTTAATATGACATCCACTTGATTTCTTTGTAACTGCAAGACAGGCCTGACTCTGATCTGCCTTATGCTGTAAACTGTGTTTATAGAGCTAGAATTGGGGTCATTAATTTTCTTTACATCAAAAGAAGTAATTTCTTTTAAATGAGAAGCCTGTTTCACCTAGTAATTCGCTTTAATTGCTTATTTGAAACTTTTGACATTTGATAGCAATTTAAACATTGCCAGATGAGGCTCACGCAGTTGGGACCTGCAGGTGCTTCCTTGTGTGCCCACCTTGGATCAAAGGAGTGAGCCCAGGGATGTGCCTGGCCACAGACAGGGCACCCGGGTGCTGGAAGGTGCTGTGTTTTGGGGCTGTTTGAATAGATGCTGTGTGTCAGCCTCAGCAAGTATTTGCTCAGAGGGCTCTCCCTTGGAGAAGTTTCTGAGGAGCACTGAGCACGGTGCTGTTTGTTTTTCTTGGGAGATAGACTGCATGGCCTTTGTTTTGCCTGAGGCTAAATAGTGCTTGCAGCACTGAATCTGTGTGGTTTTTTGTTTGTATTTTTTTTTTTTTTTGGTCTAACCAATAGCACTTTCTGCTGAAGGGATAGAAAAAAGTTTCTAAAATATTAATTACTCTTTTTTCCTAATATCTCTTAATTTAGTATTACCATCTTCTGGGAGGTTTGGTGGGAAAGAATTTTCTTCCTCATGAGGGTAAGCAAATGGTGCAACTTCAAAGGCATTTTTAGCAGGATCTAAACGTCAATAAAGAGATGAGTAAAATGAACAGTGTCTTTCACTTCACTTTTTATACTGGTTCTCTAATGTGAATGCAATTTATTGTTCAGTCAGCAGCAGGGGTAGCTTTTCTTAGCCTGAGAAGTATTTTTTAAGTCAATAAACAATAATTTAGATTATTGCAGAAAGACCAACTTTTGTTAATGGCTGTTGGCTGTGGAATGATGTGATGCTAGATATGCTCACAATGGTTTCTATGAACACTTACTGTGTCTTGTGAGAGATTAAAAACTATTGCAGGAGTAGTCCACAGCTGAACATGAGATAAATTCTGTGCTTCTGCTTGCAGAAGTTAAGCAGTGCTTTAGTACCTTCTGAATTCAGAGCAAAGCCAAAGTACCAGTGCCAAGGCTTCTTTAAAGAGTTTTATTGATGTACATTGTAATTAAAACCAGAATTAGTTTTCTAATAGGACACTTATTTCCTAGAGAGCAATTGCAGCTTGGCATAAAGTAATATATTTTTAAAAACAAGTGCCAGTCTGGGGATATACCCAGCATATGTTGGGTGGCTGATTTAGCAGCTATGTGTGCCTTCCTTATTAGCAAGCAAATTAAATATTTTCATTTAAAATAATTATACAAATAAACCTTTGGCTGCACTATGATTTCATTAAAACCTTAATTGTTTAGAGAGCTCAATGAGAGTGTGTGAAGTTGGGTCAGTTTTACTGCACAGCATTAGTCTCGATAGCAGATTTACAACAGGGCTGGATTTAATCACTTGACTAATCTTTACAGTAGCAGGTTTGGGATGGGAAGGCGTTTGTGTGTTTCAGGAGATAGGTAACTGTCTCTGAAGTGGAAACATAGTGCTGCGTTTTAAAATGTCTGAGCAGCCTTAAAATGAACTAGCAAAGGGGCGGTGGGAAATTGCTCTGTGGAAACAAAATAGGTGTTGCTTTTAAACCAGCTTCTTAAGTGTGCACATTGTCACACCTTCACACATGGCAGTAGCCTCAAATCTATTTCTCATCAAAGCAACTGTAGCGTAAGGGAATATTGTGACCATCTGGGTTGCAAAGATCAGAAATAAGTCCTTGCTAGCAGAGGAGCCAGCTGTGGGCAGCACCAAGTAAACTGGCTTTTATGCCACTTGATTAATCATTTCTGAGGGTAAGGACAGCAAAATGTTTACCAGGTCATGCATTCATTTTTTTAAATACTCGAAAGTCTAATTTTCGTGGATTTCTGCTGGTGGTATGCCTTTGAATGAAGTTATGATATTTGTAGGATCAGCATCTCAACTAACATTGTTCCTGAGCATGGAAAACACTGGTGCCTTAGATGTCTCCAAAGGAGAGTTAATTAGAAGAATGAGCAGTTATCAAGTGCACCACAGCTCCACTGTTTAATTCTGATGATAATTTTCATGCTGGGTCTAATACAAATGAATTCACTTATGTTTTATTAATCCACTGCGACCTGCAAGCTTGTTAAGGTATTCAGGAGGAAAAAGGCTGAGTTACCAGAACAGATTTAAAGTTCTTCCGTGAGTGGAGAGCAAATCAGATAATTTTATCCTTCCTTTTTATTTTTCTGCATTGCTCTAACTCAGTATGTTTGTTTTTTTTTTACCTTTCTCTGCTTCTTTAGGACCCACGATTATCAGCTTTAATTTTTGACAAGCTTCAAGTGCCTGACTATTTACAGAAAAACAGGAATGAAGGAGAGAGCAGATGTGAAACTTGTGCCACTCACTTGAATCAGCTGAAGCAGGAAGCCATTCAGATGATGCACACCCTCAGCCAAACCAGCTACCCAGAGATGCCCGACCTCCCGCCCGGCGCCGCAGCAGTGACCAGCATGGTACCCAGGATGGTCACTGTCTCTTCCCAGAGAGACCTGCCACTCATTGCTGGGCAGGTGGGCAGGCAGCCTGGGAAGTCGCCCAATCTCTTCTCTGCGGCAGAGAGGAAGAAGGGACTTGGATGGTCTCAAGGCGTGGGCAGTTTTCCCAACTCCAGCGTTCAAGTGACGGTGGCCCCCAGCGGTCTCAGTGGTGCTCTGAGCTCTGTCACCATCCAAGCTCAGCAGTACCTCGAGGGCATGTGGAGTATCTCCAGGGTAAACAGCTTCCTGCCTCAGGCTTGTCTAGTAAGTAGTGATAATTCAGCTGTTTGAGTTTTGTTTGCATGTGTATGGACATACAGAGAGATAAGGATAAAGCTTGAGATGTATACAAGTTTATCTTAGTGGACATCAGCTAATGGTATTCTAAGCCATGTTTCAAGAGCTGAAGAGTTAAAGAGCTTTGAAGCATGTTCTATCAGATGTCACAAGGAATTTGCTTTCTTATCTCAGATGGTGAGATTCTTTTCTCAGATGTTTTTGCACCTATTTTAGCTTCATATGTGCAGGTGATGTTATTTGTCTGTCACATACCTGGTAACCCCTTTAGAAAAACATGAAAGGCTGAGTTTGTCACACATGCACACATGAAACTCTGGGAGCTTCATGGGATTATATCAGAGATGAACTTGACCCTCAAGTCTAGCACTGAACTTCTACTGCTGAGGGGAGTTCAGCAGTTGCTGTTGACAGACTGTGATGCAGAGCATTGATCTGCAGGTTAGATGTGTTGCAAAACAATTTGCTGCTGAGGAGAGTGCTCACAAGCTTGCTTCAGAGCCACATTCTTGTAAATGTCACTGCACTTTGATTTCAAGCATTGATGTTGATTTCCCATATTCTGCGTGTATTTTAAGAACTGTTGTAGGAAATGAAAACTCTTTACAGAGGTGCCTGTTACCTTTAAAAGCAAGTTCATTACGTATTTGTGACTATCTGTGGAACTGTGCTAAGAAGGATACAATATGTGGCTGGTTTTGACTAGGATTTATTCCTAATCAATTTTCATATGGTAGTGAACAGGGGAGTGTGTGTAATGATGAAATGTACGATTTGATGTAATGGTTTTCACTTAAAGGTGATGTAGCAGATCTTGTGAGATCAGGTATGCTAGGCAGCTTTAAATTTAACTTGATGCCGTATGTGTTGTTGCATGTAAACACTACCTAATATTGCTTGGTAGCTTCAGCTGGTTGAGCTCCAGGATCATCAGAGATAAATGCCTAAGTGTGCTGCTGTGTAGCATCACTTTTGCAAGCTGACTGTTGTGTTTCCTTCCAGAAAAGGCTTGGAGACATGATTCCTCCCTCCCACACTTCTCTCTCATATGGAAATTTGTGAATTCGCATACATGCCAGCTCTGAGGGGTTCCCATTTAAATCCAGTGAATCTCCACTGACGTCAGATCATTCATTGAGAAAAGGGAAAAAACTGGCCCATTCAGCTCTTCATAGTTCATAAGGAACTGCTCCTATGAGAGCTTCTCTCTAAAATGTTGCTCCATGCGTTAGGGATAAGTTTGGCCATGTAAGGTGTATGATGCTACCTTTAAATTGTCTTTTAAATTCTGTGTATATCACAGAAATATAGAAGGAAAATGGGAAAGCTACTGGGCTAAGAAGCCTGCTCTCTGAAACCAGAAATATTTCCATTCGTCTGCTCATTGCTTTTCTGCCCTTATTCTTGTCCTAAATAATTCAGTAACAGCCAGCTCCAGATTTCTTCCTGCTTAACTATGCTGACTGATAGATGTGGTTTTCCCTAACCACTGCGCTGTTTTAAGATAAAACTGTACCTCATTTAACCCCTGTGAAAGAAAAATGTGTGTAATGCAACAGAGCTTAAGTGTGATTTAGAAATGTGCAAAAAAACTCAGTAGCCTGGAAAACAGTGACCTTTAATGAAAGGACAAACACTGTGAGTGTTGGAGGCAGCTTGGATGTGATCCAGTCATCTGCAAGGACTATTTAGATTTATAAGCAGTTTTTGAAGAGAAGCTAGTCTTCAGTTTTTTAACTCTCTCTCTCTCTCTCTTTCTCTTTATTTATTTATTTTATTTATTTATTTTATTCATTTAAATCCAAATGTAGTTATTGAAGACTGTGTGTGCATCTCTTTCCAGACTGTGTTTCTTGTGTCTGTCTGAATTCTTGTCACTGCCTTTTGTATTATTAGAGCATTGTGTCTGATGAAGTTGTTTGGGTGGGTGAGGCAGAAAGTGCTTCCTCTACGCTCTTCCCCTGAGGAATCACAGGTGTTGAAGGAAATAGGATTGGAGAGATTTCAGGAAACAACTAGTCTAGCCCTTGTCTAGGACAGTATCCACAGTCTAGGACAGTATTGGACATTCTTGTCCAATGCTTGTCTTACTTCATCTTACAATTTTTCAAAGACTGGGATTTTCCAATTTCTATTGATTCTCACATCTGAATTTCCTTTCCTAATAGAAAAGTTTACTTGATTTATTTAGTTTTGGGGTTTTTTTTGCTGGTTAGAGAGAAGATTTTGGCTTTTATTTCCTGAAGTCAGAGACAGGGTTTAGGTTTCAGATTAACCCAGAAAAGAGCTGTGGGTATACATACTTTTAGTCATGTCTGTCTTTAGTAACATTCCCCATCTTGTGGAGTAAAGCCAGAGGAATTCTGGAGTAAGAACTACTAGAAAGAACAGCATGGCATGTACTAGTTATTATGTGTGACTGGATCTTGAAGTCTTTAGTCCCCATTTAGACAACACACTGCAAAAATGCAGAGGTAAAAGATGGCTCCTTTCCCAAGGAGTTTACATTCTTGGTTGTGATACCAGTTATTTTCACCATTCTGTAAATACTCCTGTTTCACTGGGAATCTATACTTGAGCCTTTTTTCCTTACCAAAGAGTACTTGAAACAAGTCCTGAACTCCCTGGTAGGAGGCTCCTACCCAGTGCCTACCCTTCCAGTGATTTAATTCACTGCTGCATATGAAGTGGGAATGATTAATTTTCTAAAAATGGGAAGACAAAGGTAGAGGCTGGGTTTCATCTCAAGTATTTTTAACTGCCAAAAAATCAGTTGTTGTTTAAAAGATAATTACTGAGGCTTCCTTTTAGCTGTGGAAGACCAACAGGCACTTCAAAGAGAAGCTTTGTCCTTCTCGTTTTGGATTTCTGTCTTGGCCTGACTTGTCCACCAATGATGCCTGTGGCCTTCAGCTGGTGCTGGCAGAGCCCAGGTGAGTGATGTGGAGCAAAGCCTTTTTTGGATGCAGGGTACTGTGTTACCAGTGCTTTCTGGATGTGAAAATCACCCCAGTGTACATCTGCCAAACCTCAGGAGTCCGTGAAGCTGCAGACACTTCTCCAGGATCCGTATTTTCTATTCATGGTTAGTTTTAATGGTGGCAGTAGTGGAATTGTCTGTGAAGAGGAAAAAAAAAATTGATTTCTGCTCTTCTCATCTCCCTCCCCAAACTCGCATGTATTACCTTGTAATGTCACTTATGGTTGTGAAAACACTTCTGGGCTGAACATTGGGGGTCAGAAGTGCAGGACATCGTAAATTTTTAATATGTGTTTGGAGTTCAAGTGTGAAAATCCATTATATAGATTATAAATTTTTTTGAACAGGAACGTGTGTTTGAAGCATAGTGTGGGTGCTGCTCAAACCAAACTAATAACCATGGGCTTTGGGAGCTGTGAAGAGGAACAGTAATTAAGGATCTGGAGGAAGGTTCAGGGAGGGGAAGACCAGGATTGTAACCGAGGTGCAAAAGGTGAAGATGTAATCAGCTGCTTTACCCAAGTGGCCTGTTGTGAAAAATTACAAAAAATAATCACCAGTAGCAGTGATAAGTTGTCTGACCAGACAGTGAGCACAGTGGAGGGGAGGGAGCTGGTATAACTCTGGGCAAGACAGCTGATTTGTAGTGGGTGACTGATAACTTTAATTAATAAATAGTTGTATAGTGATGATTTTAGTTCTAGACCTGATGAGTGGATAAAAGGTTACTAGTAGAATGAAAAAAAATTAGTGATGCTCAGCATTGCCACTCAGTTTAATGCAAAAGCAGAGGAGTGAGGGTAGTTTAAGCTTCCCAGATGTGTTGGTATCTGTCTAAGATGTAGAATACTAAAACCACTGAAAATATCTTGTGTGCCTATTAGAAGTATTTGCATTTATTGTGTATTATAGAAAAATAAGTCCTACTGTATGTTTTAAATTGACTGTGTTATTATTATGCAGTGTCATGTACTGCATAAAAGTGCTAAAGTAGCCATGCCATGTGCTATAAAGACATCACAGTGAAATAGAGCTTATTTGCAAATTGCTTTTTCTTTCATCTTACACAAAATGAAATCCTGGTCACCCTGTATTTCTTACTTGAATATATACAATTGGCGCTGGCATAAGGCAAAGTATTGTGGATTCTTGAATATTTACCAGTTTGTAAGTTGTTTGAAAAATATATTAAAAGATGCACCATTAGGAAACTGAAAAAGTTGTAGCACTGGAAAATTTGAAGTGACTTAAGTAAAACTTTAAAAGCCTAGGTGTATCAAATTGTAAAATTATCAAAAGCTCAAATGTATGTCCCTGAGACTGAGGTTCAGAGAGGGAGGGTTTACCCACAGCACATATAAATAGACTAGACTATGGTGCATAGACTCTAAAGTTAAAGAACTTATGTTTATTTGTCTTATGTGAAAGACCTATGAGTTATTTTAGTCACAATCCAAACTCTTCTGTAGTTTGAGTAAGTTTTCTGCTTGCCATAATCTAAACCAGATGGATTTGTCTGAGAGTAGATCAGCCTCTGTTGATTTTCCTTAAAGCCTCTTTGTTTATAGCAAGGGATGCCTTACATTTTGTTTAAAAGATGCAATAAAAAGCTGACTGTGGAAAACAGAAGAATGACAAGATTTACTTTCCAGCATTTACTTCTTTACTTTGATAAATGTCATACCAAATGGATTTTAAAATTAATTTTTAAAATCCTTCTTGATAGCTTTCTCAGTGACCTTTTATTAATACAATGTGGGAAATATATTTTGTAATGAAACAATTAAAATACAGTGCATTGACCATAAATCTTGTCTGTGAGACATATGGATGTCTTTGAGCTTTGGGACATTTCTCAGACTCCACATATAATATCTTGATCCTCAAGAAGTCATTGTCAGACAGGTGGTGAGGCCAGGACTGCACAGAGGCTTTATGTTTTCTCTTTAGCTCCAGTGGTGTTGGTGACCCTGCTCTTGTAGAGGAAGTACATAAAGCAAAGGGGGCGGCAAAAAATACTAATCTTCAAAGTTAGCGTTGGTCAGTCTCCATAACAAGTCTCAACAGCAGAAGGAAACCTTTTGGTCCAAGTTACTGAATGCTTTCTCATACTAACCTAGTATGTTCCTGTGGAAAATTGACTGCTGCATCTCAGCTTGGGCAGTCATGGCTTGCTTTGAGCTTTGCTGCCTCAGCAAGTGCAGAGGGAGGGGTGTGATGTGGAAGAGCAACACTGCTGCTGTCAGTGAGACCCTGCCCCAGCAACCAGGGAGCAGACTGGATTAGAAAGGGTGGGTTGTAAATTCAGCCTTATCTGTGCAGCTGAAAGCACAGCCCTCTGTTTTGTGTAGTTTCTAGGACTTTTGTGCTCTCTTATTCTAGATTGTCCCTAGTGGAGGATGCTGAAGGTGAAGATGAGGTTATTTCTTTATGTATTTCCAGGGATCAGAGTGATTTACGAAGAACATTAAGAGTTAACAGAAAGATTATTGGCTACAAGATGGAAATGAACATTTTCTTAGGTGAGGGTGTGGATTACATTTCTTTTTATTATGTTTTTGACACTTCCTCCATAGTACTGGTTTTACAGTTGTGGGACAGGGTAACTATTTGAGGACTCAGACCCTCTTGTGGCTCAAATTTACCACCTGAAACCAGTTCCTTTGATCTTTCACCCCTCCAGGCTAAGCAGTTGTTATTACAGCTCTCACAAGGAAACAAGTCCATACCTGCCTTTGTTGACAATTTAAGTCAACAGGCAATAATAAGGAATGTTTGCCCAGACTTCACCTGTAACTCATCAGAGGTAGATTTAAGAGAAGCAGGCTTTAGAGATTGTATGGAAATGATAATCCACTGGATTTACCTTTGGCCCACAGGTCATTCTCTGATCTGGCAAGTATATCATAAGCTACACTAAATACCCCAAATATTTAAATTTTCTACTCTGGCCTTTCCACTTGTTTCTTTGGCCTTTTCTGTTCACTTTGCTCCCTTCGCTTCTTCGGCTTCCCAGTGGTTCATTTATACTGTAAATTTGTCCCACTATGAATCCTCTAGTGAATTGATTGTTAATCAGTTCATCCCATGCCACCCCAACACTGGAAATCACCATAGCAAGGGAGGTTCAAGCTTTTTGACTGGAGCTCAGAGGTGGTGTCTTCCAAGATTTGAGAAAAAACAGCTTTTACATTTCTACTGTTGCATGGGCTACATGGGTTAAGGGTGGGCTGCAGCTGAACCCTTTGGCTTCAGAAGTTAATGCAGCAGAGAAACCAGATAAATTCAGGCTGAGCCTTAGTCATATGCAGGCAGGTGGAGGGGAAAGTCTTTTGCAGTGGTCTCTGTGTAGCACATGAAAGGAACTGATTTGCACAGCTGGATGCAGGTGTGGATTGACCAGTGGTCCTGCTTGTGTAAAATAGGATTTGAACATCTATTTTTTTTTTTGGAGAGTGCCTTGAATTTGACATTTGCTCAAAGGCTGTTTACTGGAATGATGGCATGCTGAGGTCATGGGGCCTTCAGGTGCTCAAGCTGTGCACAGTATGAGCATTGCTGAAAGCATCTCCTGTTGTTTTGTGGCATGAGCTGCTGAGCATGGGGCAAAAATTGATGCTCTTTGTTACTTGCAACTAGAATCACTGAAGTCCCCTGGCTGGCAGCTTCTGAGAGGAGGTTTAAAAAGCATCAATAGAAAATGATGTATCTATTTTTGTGTTTCAGCACTTAGGAGAGAATTTATGATGTATAGATGGAGTTCATAGATATTTCAAGCATTTCATATGTGTGTGTTTAATGGAATGGATTGCCACTTTAGTGAACACAGCATCAAATCAGCTCTGTTAATTGAAAAAGATTTTTCACATTATTGCTAATGATGTGACACAGTTTTGTTAGAGATGGTGCATAAAATAGCACTACTTCAAGTGACATTAATGTATGCATTTAAATTCCTTTTTTCCCCATTTATGTGCATTATTGATTTTATTTCATTGTTGAGCAGCTAATGGATTTATAATTTGAATACAGTCACTGTAATCAATGATGGGATTATTAGACTTATAAATAGAATTTTAAAACTATGATGAGGTAGTTTCCCAGTGACATGATAGTGAGTGGGCTGCCCAGCCAGGAAGACAGAGTGGATGAGGTCCTTCCTAGACAGATAGGAGCAACCTCCTGTTCAGAAGCTGTGGTCCTCATGAGGGACTTCAACCACCCTGATACCTGCTGGAGCTACAACAGGTTCCTGGAAAGTGTTGATGATAATTTTCTTCTCCAAATGATAGAATAGCCAATGAGGAGAGGTGCTATGCTGGCCCTTGGTTGTGATCAGTGAACAGAGTCTACTGGGGAACCTTGTAGCCAGTGGTAATTCCCCAGGGATCAGTACTGGTTCCAGCTGAGTTCATCTTATTCATCAATGCCCTGGGTGAAGGGACAGAGTGCAGCCTCGGGAAGTTTGCTGAGGAGGAGTGGCCAATACCCCAAAGTGCTGTGCTGCCATTCAGCAAGACCTGGACAGGCTGGAGATATGGACAGAGAGGAACATAATGAAATTCAGCCAAATGTGGGTTCCAGCACCTGAGGAGGACTAACCCCATGTACTGGTACAGACTGGGGGCCAACCTACTGGAAAGCAGCTCTGGGGGTCCTGATAGACAACAAGTTAACCATGAGCCATCAGTGCCCTCATGAACAGGAAGACCAATGGTATCCTGGGCTGCATTAGGAAAACCACTGCCAGCTGGTTGAGAGGGTGATCCTGCATCTCTGTTCAGCCCTGATTGAGGCCACGTGTGTGGCACTGTGTCCAGTTCTGGGCTCCTGGTCAGGAAAGACACAGAGATCCTGGAGAAGGTCCAGTGAAAGGGCTGTGAAAATGATGAGGCAACTGGAGCAGCTCCCTTATGAGAAAAGGCTGAGGGAGACGGGCCTGTTTAGCCTGGAGAAGAGACAGCGGCAAGGGGATCTTATTGATGCAAATAAATATCTTCAGGGCAGGTGTCTAGAGGATGGGAACAGACTCTTTTTGGTGGTGTTCACTGGCAGGGCAAGGGAAAATGCTCACAAACAGGAGCACTGGAACAGGCTGCCCGGAGAGGTTGTGGAATCTTCTTCACTGGAGCCATTCAAAACCTGTCTGGACACAATCCTGTGCATCCTGCTCTAGGTGAACCTGCTGGAGCAGGGGGTTGTCACTAGATGATCTCCAGAGGTCCTTTCCAACCCCAATCATTCTGTGAATGAAGGCTTAATAATTAGTTTTTCTTTGAATCTAAAAGTAATGCTTGTAAGATTAAGTGTGAAACACTTCTAGGGAGGTGAGTCTGTATAAATTACGCAAACTGATGTTGTGGTAAAGCATTTTCCAAAGCAGACCTAATATTACTATTGCTTTTGTTTGGTGCCCAAACACTTCTGAGGTAATTAATCTGGATTTACATAGCTGCCACTATTTCAAATCTGGGTGAGTTTGTTCTTTTCTGATACCTTGAAGAATGAATGCTTTGAAGAAAGCATTTGAAAGATGCTGTAGGCGCAAGTCCTTTGCTGTGTTTTTGGTCTTGTTGGGCAAAGATAATGGATCTGCCATTCAGAACTGCCCTGGTTCTGCTTCTCAAAAAAGAAGGTGATGAAGTTGTGCAAGGCAGTTGGCTGTTTTAGGGGGAAGATGGCAGTGGAAGGATGAAGAAGGGAGAATGACCCTTATGATGCCTGGCTTGGGAAGGGTCTGGGCTTAGTTTGTTCACACAAGGTAGCTGTGTGGACATCCCCTTGAGTCTCATCAGCCTCTCCTGATGACTCTGAAGTACTCATGGGGGCATACAGGAATAGCACAAACTCCTGTTGCTAGTGTCGTGGTTTGAGAAGTTTGGGGGGTCTAGCTTTTTGGGTGTGGTAGGGGCCAAAAGATGGCTCCTGTAAGGAGCTTCCAGAAGCTCCCACAGCTGTCCAGTCAGGGCCTATCTCTGATGGCTCCTGGAAGATTGATGTGCTGTTTTCCACAGTTGGGCCAATTAGGAAGGACAGAAACGCCTCTGCGACAGTACATTTAAGAAGCAATCTCTGTAGTACGCACGCGCGCGCCATGTAACCCTGTAGTCATGTAGTTAGTAGATTAGGCAGGGGAGAAGGAGTACAGCAAATAACTAGGGAAAATAAGTGAAACATCAGATATGAAAGCCAGCAAATGATGCCAGTCTGCCAAAGAAGAGAAGTAATGGAGGAGGAGATTCCTGCAGCATCGGAACTGATACATCTTCAAAGCCTG
>VZRZ01002645.1:624566-718272 GCA_013398175.1 Climacteris rufus
GCTGCTACATCTTAATTCAGAGGAACTGTCATCAACCCTTACATCTTCCAAGCTGTAGCTGCAACTTTTGAATTAGCATTGTTGCCAAGTCCTTTAGATTGTTTTCCCCCTTATATGTGGCCTTATCTATGTCATACCTCACCTGACATTTCTTGGTCCACTCACATTTGGGAATTTCTTCTGTAATTCCTTATTATTGGCATTTGGCTACATGAAAGAGCTTTGGGACATCTGCAGACTTGCAGATTTCACTCTAGTCATGATGAATCATGTCTGGGTTACACGGCTCCCACACTGGGAGCAAGCAGCAGGCCAGCAAGGAACAGCCACAAGAAAACAGTGTCATCTGCTCAGCAACATCCCTAATTTGGGACCGGGGTGTCCTTCAACAATGATCCAAATGATCACAGCTGTCCCTGTCTTTGCAAACTTAATGCTGCTTCATGAGCTTGCCTGTAATTGAATCTTGGTCTCTAAATATGGGTGTACTGAAGACCCAGTTTCCCCTCAGATAATGAGGGCTTGTACCTCCACAAGTCAGATACTAGTCAATGGGTGCCTTGCATGTGGTAGCTGTCAGGCAAATTGATCCCAAGGGGTATTCTTTTAAAAGCAGTTACATCTAATATATAAGCATTTCAAGCATGATTGAGATAGAAATTAGGTATGACAGTCTCAGTCCACCTTTGCTTTAATTTGATGACATTGTATGTCAATCATTATGACAATATAGTGATTATGATAAAATTGGGAAGATGATAATTTCTTTTGCTGAATAGAGAGTAATCAAGATACAGTGAGATTTTGGCTTAGTTGCCTAAATCATTGAGAAATTCTGTTGTAGAGTCAGGAAGGCGACACAAGTTCTCCCAATTGTGAGACACACTCTGTATGTGTCCTGTGTTTAGTGCCTGTTAGAAACACGTCTGGCCTGTGGAAGTCAGTCCTAATGGAAAAGCATTTGTCTTCTTGTAGGAAGCCCAATCCTAAAGTGACAGAAATTTGCATTATTATGAGTTTGTCAATGAATTCCTTTGCTTGCTCATATCAACCTTTGACAAAAAGCAGGGATTCAACTGTGTATTTGTTCACTTGAATAAATACCCTGAGCAGCACACAGCTATGCTTTTTGGCTTTGGAGGCTGTAACTATTGTAATACATGTCAGCAGGGAGAGCTCTGGGCAACACTTTCTGATGCTTGCCTGGAGGCATTAGAAGAAACAGTTCCTCTGTCCTGGCTGTTTTAAATCCACTGCACATGAAAAGTCCTGATTTGAGAGTGTTAATGTGCAGCAGGATCTGTGTCCTTTGTTGATAGCTCATTTAATGACCTCCTGACTTTCCAGGTGGTGCTTACATGTGCAGATAGGAGGGTGAGGTTTGTGTGACTGGTGGTCAGATAGCTGTGAAGAAGAAAAGAGAAAAGAGCATTGGTTGCTGTGTCTTGGTATTGGTGTCCTGAGTAGCTGAAATGTGAAGGAATTGGTCTGTCACTGCTGATGCCTAAAAGGCTAGCCCAAAAACTGAGGCCAGGCAGGAGTAAGGGAATAAAAGGTGGGTATTTATTTGAAGGGCCTTCAAAGGTACATTTAGGGTAGACAAAGCCCCCTCCTTGGGGCATCACCCAAAATGGATGACGAGTCATGAGTTCTCCACACTTTTATAGGTTTGGTCCATTTGCATATCAGCATAGATTTACCAATTAAAACTTTACAATTTCTCCCTAGCTCGCTCCCCCTCCCCCTGCTTTAGAAGCTTGGGCCTGGGCAGCCTGAATGGCCTTGGGTGAGTACAGGATGCCAGTGTTATGTCTATAGAAAACAGCAACCAACGAGATATAAAGCATACACGCCAGACAATGCAGGATGTGAAAAATAGAAGGGTTAAAACCTAAGGCAACACTGCCTGCTGACATCTTTGCACTACCAGAGTCCTGGCTGCAGGGATTGCCCACAATCTCAATCTGTAGGAAGGGGAAGGAATGACACTCCATTTTGTAGATTGAAGCCTGCCCAAAATGTTCATAAATTTCTCAGGGACCAAGGAGCATGGTTTAGGAGAGATCTGGGTCAGATTGAGATCAAAAGCCCTTGGTCAGAAGGAAGAATCTGCTGATTCTCCATCCTTGTACTGCCAAGGATGCCAGAGCTGGATGTAGCTGGGTGTGTGCCCTGCCCTTGAAGGACAAGGTCCTTTCTGCATGAAGCACAGACTGCTAGTGGTTTTTGGTGGTGAAGATCCAAACCCTCAACTTGCTTTAGTAATTCAGATATTATGTCAAAAAGCAAGAGCTCTGAGGTTGTCTTTGGATCGCCTATATTACTTTCCAGTTTGTGACAGCAGATGGGCTTCCTATTTCTATTTAATTCTACTTCTCTGTAATTTTTCTTCTTCTGCCTCATCTTCAGAGATTGATGATAAGCCGGGCATTAGCAACTCTTGTAGCTGAAAGCCTTTTTTTGAGAGAAGGGATATTATGCTCTGCATTTGATTTCCATTGAACATGAGATGCATATAAAAGTTTGAAACTACAGGTTTAGGCATTCTTGTTACCACATCGCAGCTGCAGGTTACAAATGACTACAGTAGTGTATTGTAGTTTAAAATGCCCTACTTATTTTATAATGAGCCCTGGCAGAAACAATGTCAAATGGCAGTAAAAAGTTTATCCAGAACACGTTTCACTTCGGCCTGGCATATGCTGCCCTGTTAACTTTGTGTAATGCTCGTCAGTCAGGAGGAGACATTTCTCACAGAAGACGTATGCAGGACTTATCCATGCTTATGGGAAAGAAGGGTTTATAGTGTGAGCATTATCCAGCTAGAGATTTACGTCACATTTGTTCCAGTCAGTGGTAGTAGGTCATAAGAGTCTTTGCATGAATCATTTAGGCGGAAAATTATTGTTTTATCATATATAAATAGCAGATTTAATATATTGCAAAATCGTTTCATCAAGACGTTTTTACAATTTAATTGACTGTGACATTCAGAAAGGGGAAAATAGTAAGTTTAAGCAAATTCTCAAAATTCTCTGCCTGCTAGTCAGAAAGGGGTAAAAAAAAAAAAAAAAAAAAAAAAAAAAAAAAAAAAAAAAAAAAAAAAAAAGGCGGGGGGGAATTAAAAATCACCAGTACAGACTCAGATTGTTCCAGAGCAGCTAGAGCTTCACCTGCAATGCACTGTTGAGTGCTTTCATTATGGGATCAATTTTTTTGAGTAAAATAAATTGTATTGAGTTCTGATTTTGATAAACTGATGTGTGTCAGACTCATAGAGGGTTTTGTAATTTTCTTCATTCCCTCTTTAGTGATTCTGTTCTTAATACTCTTTTATAACTCTATCCAACCTTCTGGTTTTCCTTTGCCATGACAGTATTATCCTGGGACTGATCTATTTTGCTACAGATTTTTATAGTCCCATGTCGTTCTTGCCTATTGCCAGATACATGTTTTGCACGTGTTACAGAGACCATGTGGCATGACCTAGCTGGACTTTTTTGGATTCCTGGACAAAGGTCAATGTCCAGAGAATGGAAATACTCAGAAAACTGAAAACATTATGGCTTAGTTTTTGGCTCTGCTCTTCAAACTCATAAAGAGCTTGTTAAAATTGTAATTGTCCTTTGGATGGTAATGGCCTGACAGAGTCCTGTGTATCCGGAAATTTCATCTACAGCCAACTTCTTTGTAGTGTAATTTTGGACTAGTCTGACTTGCTTAAACTTGGGCAGATGTTTCCTGCCATCTAGTCACAACAGTGAGCCTGTGTGCTGGGAATCAGGGATGCCCCTGCTCTGCCCAGCACACCTCCACCTCCATAGCCTGAGGATGTCAGGTCACCTCTATCTCATCCTGCCCTTTCCCCCAGCCTTTGGCCCTCTTAACTGGGAACAACTCATGCTGTAGATGCTGCTTGTGGCTCTGCCAACTTCAGCTGTGTGTGTGGATCCTGCCAGGCAGGAATGCAGCATGGCTAGCTCTGCTCCCATGTCCTCAGGATGAGCACTACGACCTGGTCCCAAACCCCTCCTGTCCATGATGCAGGCACCAATACGAAGCACCAAGACATTGGTCATTCCTGCACATGCAAAATGCTTAGTGTGTCCTTTTCAACTGTTGTCCTTGCTGTGCTCTTAGTGGTGCCACATTACATGTGGTTTTGGAGGGAGTAGAGGGAAGGGGTCCTATAGAGCAGTTTTGAAAATCCTTCCTTTGAGGTTTAGCTTCTTTCCAGAGAGGTGGTTGGTTTTTTTTTGTTTTGTTTTTCTTTCTTTTTTTCCCCAATGGCTTTTATCCAGAAAACTTTTTCTTAGAAAATTGAAATAAACATTACTTTCTGGATGTGGAGCCCTATGACACTTCAAATATTCAGTGCAGTCAGTAACACTTTATAGTGACAAGGTTGTGATTTCTGCATTTGATCATTAATTATTTATGTAAATTCAGTAAACAGTGAAGCACAGTTCCCTCTCAGCTGCAGCCTGGAGTCTTTTCTCTGTGCAGACTTGCTTGCTTGAAAAAGTCATGCAAAGTTACTTGCATTCTTCTAGAGAATTGTTTTCCACACAGTCCTCAGAAAAGTGTGTGTTGAAATGAGGGAGGTGCATGAAGTAATTCCTGCATTTAGGTTTTTTTTAATTATTTTTAAAAAATAAAGCTCCTTTATTTTTTTGTGGTATGACAAACTGGAGTGCCCAGTCCCATGAGAGTCCCATTATTTGTCTTTAATTTTCTTGCCTTAGGGTAATTGACCTGGACCTGACAAATTTCCTCATACCTGAGAGATGTAGCTATCTGAAGGAGAGCTAAATATGACTGTGGTGGAAAATCCTGTCACTTTGTATGGTGCAAGCAGTCCTTGAAATGAGTCCTAAACTTGGAAGAGCTTTTGTGGCTTTTCAGCTTCTCACCATGCAGCAAAACTGATGTTGCCTCTGTATTTAATATTAATTGGGTAGTTGAAGACAGTGAAAAGGATATGACTTATCTTCTGCAGTAGTCTTCTGATGATTTGATCTTGTATATCTTCACTTTTTCTTCCTTTACAAGAATCAGTGCTTTCTCGTTGGCTTCCCCTCATCTTTTTTTTTTATGCTCATGCAGAACTGAGAATAAAACTTACAGAAACAGAAATTACAGTTGGAGCTTTCAAATGTCTCTAGTGTGGGAATGGCAATTTATCCAACTTAGATATGTTGGTTTGGAAAGTGTATTAACCATCTGCCATCTGAAATATCAGGTTTGATTTGGATATTTCAAGTTACATGCCTGATATGTCCACAACCATTGGTCTCATAGAAATAAAAAAGTGGTACAAAAGGCATGTGTGTTACACATGGCTTATCTATTTTTAAGTGTGAATAAATTTTACAGGAATTGATCTGTTAACAGATTCCAGTCATTTCTTACAAGTCTGTTACACTTTGCTGTAAAATTCAATGAAGTTTTGTGCTAACTCTACAGATTTCATATTTAGCTTTAGATCATGCCATCATTTAGGTTATGAATTAATTAGTGTGATTGGTTAGAAACACATTGCTGCTCCTGTATTTTTTTTCAAAATTTTCCTTAAACACAATTTTCTTTGTGCCAAGGTCTGTTGTCTAGTGGAGCCCCTGTTGAAAGTGAGTGGATAAATGTCTTGGGAATTCATCTTGAGCCTGTAAATTTTGCTCTGAGACAGAAACTTTTATGACAGAGTGTTTGTCTTCCTGGCAGAACATGGGGGAGTATTGAGACACAGATGTTATCCTGCCAGTGGTTGCTGGTTGGGAGTCCTCCTGTTGCTGGCCATCATGTCACTGCTGCTGAGCATGGCAGTGCCTGATGTGCCACTTTGTAGGCTCCACGTACTGGCTCCAGAGCTTGTGGTGTAGATTTTTTCAGTCTGTAAATTGCTAAATCCATAGTAAGCTCCACAGACTGTCAGCACTTTCTGTCAGTTCATGTAACTCTGATGTTCAGACATCACACTGGATTTTACCCATCTGCATGTTTTTTGCCATGCCATATACTTTCTGTGACTGGTACAGGTCAAGACCACACATTTGTTGCTTCGGTGCATTAATGATCAAATACCTGCTTTATCGACCCCCTCAAGGTTCATTACTCCATCACTTAGTTGTAAGCAATTAACCACATGAGTGGATCTGATCCTTTTCCAAGCTTCTCCGTTCCTGGCTGTCAATGCCAGTAGATCATGGATAGGATAGACAAACTCCCTTTGTAAGGCATGTTTATCTGCCATACCATTTCTTTGTGCCAGTCTTGACCTCTAGCAGTGCTTGGTCTCTGACTTTCTGCTTGCATCACTAAGAAATCTGATCTCATGAGACATCTGTATTACAAAGTGAAAGGTTTTGCAGAGGGTTGTTCAAAGTTTCCAGTTCAGCTTCTAGCGTGAGTAGCTTCACTAGGATTAAGCTAATCTGCATGAATATTATTCTGTGTCTCAGCCTCAGATCTCTTAGGTGAGCTCTATAAAAGTACTTTTTTGTATAGCACTCTGTGGAAAAGCATTAGTCAGCCTCTCCATAACACTGATAATAGCACTAATCTTGAAAGAGCAGACCTTCAAAAGAGCTGGGTGCACTTTCTTCTTGTTGACTTTGCTGGGAACTGGGAATTCAGTGCTGGAACTATAGGAATGAGTCCAGGTGAAACTCCAGACAGCCTTTCATGCACCAGCTGAGCACTACTTGGCTTGCAGAGTTTTCTTTTGCTTGGTACCTAATAAGCAGGTTGCCTCAGTTCTCATGAGAAAATCTGTTTGTATTGTCGGTGTATGAGAAAACTGAGGGTGTGTAACTGGGAAGGCCCTATTACCATGTCTGCATATCTGTAGTTGTAAAACATGATCTATCCTCAAAATTTAAAATGTGGTGGCATCCCAGGAAGTACCTAATTGCGTTTGTGCTTCATTACAAGGCTGTCTCCTTTCCTGGAATCTATTTTAGCTAATTAGTTGGAAATGTCAAAGTAGTATTTCAGATGACAGAAACATCATATATTATCATACATGAAGCAATTAACTTTTTTGACAAATATTTATTGTGGTGTCATCTTTAATTAAATCTTCAGGACTCCCAGACACAGAGCAGGTTCTTCTGAGAAGGAGCCTTCCCAGCACTGTCAATGAACATTTGACTGATGGGGCTTAATTGAACTCGGTACTTGAAAGAGTTGGTGGCCTAAACATGAAAATACAGACATGACACAATTTCACAATACAGATGTTGGATATTTTGGCAAAATCTCAAAACAGTTGCCTCCCCTTCCAAAAACTGTCTCAGACGCTGCAGATGCATTATCCTGGAGAAGATGCACCTCCAGTCACTCCTGTTCTTCCACTGGAATGGTTTGCAGGAGAAAAGTGTTATATACTGGTACTGCTAAGAAAAATAATACTGAAAAATAGGGCTGTATATATGTTTTTAAAAAAATCAATTTTCTTTTATTTAGTTCTTGGGGTTATTCATGTGGAAACACGTTACAAATGTGACTGTTCGGTTAGTTCCTCTTAAACAGATAGGTCCTGTAGGTGGTATGCCACTGAGAAATAATTCCTGACAGTCATAACTGAACTAGATGAACAGTTCTGCCAGCTCCCAAATAACACTGTAAAACGAAAGGGTTCTGCTTATCGTTTTCCATTTCTTCATGCCTGTCAAACTATTCTGCTGTGCATTACTCCTCACAAAGGTTCTCTGTGTTTTTCTGCTCCTCTGCTGCGGACATGGTTTTTACCTTGCTTGTTGCTGGACCTACTGTGATACACTAGTCCACCTGTATCACTCCTCGGCTGCTGCTGATCTTCACCGTCACCCTTGTGAAGACACTCCTTGGAAGTGCTGCGTGAGAATTTTCCCTGTTGTGGCCAAGTATTAAAGTGTTCTAACCTGTACGTATGTTTTTATTTTTATCAGGCAGATGCAGCACCAGAAGGTGGCCGAGATGTTCCCAGTGTTCAGATCAGCTCAGGGCAGAGCAGCTCTGACCCTGCAGGAGCCAGCGGCACGGCAGCCTCCCAGAGCATGGTTGCTCCAGCCGGGGTCTCGGCAGGTACCTCGGCTGCAGCTTCCTTCTTCATAAGGTAGTTTTTCTGCTTTCTGGTTTCCATAACTGCTTGTGGGTCTTCAGGCAGCTGGGAAATGCTGCTCAGTCTTTGCCATGGGTAGCAGGTGTAGTGTGCGGTGCTGGCTGCTGAGAGGTGGAGTTGGTCATGGGCAGGAACCTCTATTGACCAAAACCCAAGAAAATGTTTGTTGGGCGTTGTCTAGTCCTTAATGGCCATTTCCGCGAGTCTTCTTTATTCTGTAGGTTTCCTTGGAGCAAAAAAAGATGAAGTAAGAAGTTTTTTCACTCAGATCTAAAGAAAAAAATGTTAGATTTTTTTCTTCAGTAGTATGGCCTATGTGTCCAAATAAATAAAAGTTTTTCCATAGTTGGGAGCAATAGTTAAAACATTTGATGTTCTTTTTTTAGTAATAGCCCCGAACAATCTTTTTTTTCCATTCTTGTGTTTTAGAACAAAAATATGTTAGTTTTGTTTGGATGTTTGTTGTAATTAGCGATGTTGATTAAATGCAATACTCTGTCAAGCAGATGGTATTTAAAACAACAAAATTCAGGGCTTTGTACTTGCATTCCAACTCATTTTTTAATTCAGATCTGAACATATTTTGAGACAATATTGAAAAACGTATGTCTGTGGATGGCACTAAAGTAAAATTTATGCAGTGAGAATCCTTCTTAGAATATAATCACAATGGTAATTGCATTGTTTCCTTTTCATTGGTCTTTACCATGTTTTGTACCATTAAATAAATGATGTTTACTATAAGTTACAATCTGACCTCAGACAAGTTCTGTATTTTTAAAAGGACGTAGTACAATGAATCTTAAGTGTCAATGCCTGCATATCACAGCCTCTCTGTACACAAGAGGTTGGGAAATGACTGCCCCAGGAACACTGTGTGTAGGTTAGTGGACTGTCTCTGTGCTGTGGGTTATAAGTCAATGCAGAAATATGGTTGCCTGCAGAGGATGATTTGGTTCATTCCAAGATAGGTGTCTGAAATCAGTGGGAGTGGAGAGGAAAGGTAAGGGGAGAAGCTCAGGTGTCTCTTTCCTTGTTTGCTTACCTAAATAAGGGCAGATGAATGCTCTGCAAAGTATGAGACTGGACAGCAGCACAGCTTTTGTTACAGTGTTTCATATTGTGGGTATGAACAGTACAAGTTTGGCTTAATCTATTTTGGATTTATTTCAGTGTTAATCTGTACATCATAAACAAATGTAAAGATTGTCCCTTTCACTGGGAAAGCCAGAAAATTAAATGTCTTCTTTGGACATGAGAGAAAGGCTATTAGGCACTGATTTCTGAAAGAAGACCGAAAGTCTTTTCTTCCAGTGATGCTTCAGCAAAACTCAGTTCTGTTTTTATTTTGAAGCGATTATCATTGTCTTGATTCAAAGATTCTTGAAGAAAGGCTGCAAATGACGTCATTGTGCATTGGATCATACCCTAATTGCTTTTTATGAATCTGTCCTTGCCTTGAGTGAATCAGAATTTTACAGCTTTAGCAGCTCCGTGCTAGCTAAAACATTTTAAAAACCCATTAGTACGTTGCTTATTCCCTACCCATGTTTCCTATGTTCAAAATTGATTCTCTTGAATTTTTTAACTGAAGGACTGAGCTGATGGAAATTTTTGTGCACAAAGCACTTCTGTCTCTTTTTCCTGTTGTTGAAACACGAAAAAAAAGATCTCACAAAGGCTGAGGGAGAGAGAACCATCACTGATCCCTGGCAGTCATAAATTTGTTGAGCAGGACCTCACATGGGTACAAAGTCCTGGTCAGGCTGTCCGCCCAGCATTGGCATTAAACTCAGGAGAGGCTCCCCCTCCCACTGCTCCCTCTCTTCTGACTCCTCCTGCCCTTGGGTCCTTTATGGATCTAATTTTCCATGCTGAATCTTCCTCCCACCTTCAAGCCATGCAGTCCTCTTACCAGAAGGGGAGAGGAAGAGGAGGAAATCCGTGAGGATGACTGAGTGATGACACAGATACTGGCAGAAATATCTTGTCCAGGGACCACAAGTATTAGATATTACCAATTTGGGGTTTTTTGTTCAGTACTGATGGGCTATCAGGGTTCTTTGCTTCAGCCCTTCTGGTCCTGTCTGCTTCTCTTTGCACTATCCAGCCTTGAACATGCTGAGGAAGAAGGTTATTCCTGCCTTGAATTCTTTGCAGCAGCATCTATTTTTCTTTCCTTCATCTCTCTGTTCAGCTAATCCTATCTCAGGAGCACCTGGAGATGAAAGAGGAGTCATGGCAGTAGTGTTAGGCTATAGTCCCTGTTCATTATATTTGCTGATTTTTTCCATACTGTAACTCCTCAGCCACTTAAGTTCTGAACTTCATAGCAAGGCCAATGCGTTACTCACATTATGCAGAGCCTGGCACATTTTGTTCTTGTTCTCTACCAGAATAATTGCAATTAATATATTGACCATCACACAGACACACACACATATATATTTATGTTTTTGCAAATCATTGACCTCTGTTTGACGAAGTCTACTGAGGACCTTCTTCTTTTTACATGAACCTTTTGTAAAAAGAGCTGTGGTTGGAACTTTGCCCTGTGAAAAGGGCTGTTTTTCCCTGGGAATAAAGTAGCTAGGCAAAAATATGCATGTATGTTAATGTTCAGTGTATTTGGGTGTGGGATTAGTTACTTTGGAAGACAAAGCCTTCATAGATTGCTTGTGGAAACTGCATCTGTGATTTCTTGAGCCACAGCAACACTAGATACAGATTTTTATTTCACATGAATAAAGGATTCCAATCTTATTTTTCATGAAACAGCATTCACTGTACAGGTCCTAGCACAATTAGCTTTTGGTTTGTGACTTGATTTCCTGGCAGCATGTAAATGTCTTTTTCACATTAAAACTAGAGTCTCTATTTGGTGAAATAGAGAATACACCCTTACACTCTTTTGTGGACTATTTTGTGCCTGAGAAGGAGATCTGTGCAGGGTTTTTTTGACAAGTTGTTCTGTTTTTTACTCCAGTTTGCTTCTTGATGGGAGTCAGAGTTTTTTGTTTGTGAGGTCACAAACTCAAAAGATGGTACAGAGAGTTCATGTCCCACCTGGAAAATAATAGCTAAGAGCTGCAGCAAAAAAGGTACCTGGTGATAAGAGGTACCCATGGTTAAAATGAGTATCTTTAAGATATTCTTTGCAGGGAATGCCTTGATTTTGTTAAGCATATGTGCAGCCCAAATCTACATATTCATCCACAGCTCTTTCTCATTTGAATGTAATATTTAATTTCTTCAAGCTTAATTATGTTCTGCTTAAAAAAAAAAAAGTATTTTATTCATTACCAAGAAATGCAGAGAAGCACTAAGTATTCAAAATCAAAGCCAAATATTAAAGACAGCAGACAGAAGCGTATTAAGAAATTAAATCAGTTTTAAGCTTTTTTCCTCACTGTGATCTGTCACAGAAGGGGGAAAGCTTTGATTAACATCTGACTGTGTCACGCAAGCAAATTGCCAGACATTACTCAGTGGTTGTGTTACCGGAGGACCAGAGGATTTAGCAGAAAATGGAGCTTCTCAGTAGGTCACTGGCAGAATGAGAAAGCCAGGGCAAAAAGCACAGCTCATGTTCATGGATGGCTGTGAAGAGACTCCCAGTTCACTCTTACAATTCAAGAGGTGATGTTTATTCTTGCATTCTTCAGATTTAAGAAGAATGCAGTGGGGCTTTGTCCCTTGGTGTGGCATGAACTGTGCCTTGCCTAGTGCTCCACATTTTATACCTGTTTCCAGGTGGGTTTTTTTGTGTAAGAAACCTGAACAAACTTTATATTACTTACTGAAAATATGTGAGATAGTTGTAGGACCCTTCTGTGGGTATGCTTGCAACTAAGTAAATATTGGCATATTTTGTTATAAAGCTCTAATAAGCCATTGGGTTTTTTTGTCACACAAAGAGCTGGGGAAGAGAGGAAATGGTGTTTCCAAGACTGGGCAGGAGAAGGGCAGTGATGAGAAGAATGGGCATGCATTTGGGAGGAGGTTAATGGGCTATCTGACAAAAAAGAAAATACCACTCCCTTGTGGGGAGAATCAAGACTCCCAGGAAATCGAAGCTGTCACCATTAACGTGCCATTTCCGCCTGTTGGTGGCTGGTGACAGTGGTGGCAGCAGTGCCTGAGCAGCTGGGTGGGGATGTGGTGTTTGGAGAGCAGGGATACCTGCCCCCAGTGCACAAGCTGGAAGGAAGGTTTGAGCAGTGACAGGGCAGCGAGGGGGAATCAAAGCTGTTCTGAAGAAAATATGTATCAATGCAAGCAACCCTGAGCTGTGTTGAGCAGAAGACCACCTGAATGAAATCCCTCTTCTAAAATTCTCATCTTGTTTGATGTTGAGTTCTTGATCTTTTCAAACTGGTTTGCTCACAGGGTTGCACTTGCTTCTGTGGGACTGCTGCCTTTGAAGTGGGGAAATAACTGTGTGGTTGCAGCTCCTTTCCCTTGTATCCATCTGCTTTTTTTTGACACATTAGTCTTTTGAGCACAGCACTCACTAGTTTTTGGGTTGCTAAATTATTTGCAGTGTTGCTGGGCTTTGCTAGATTAAAACCATTTAAGATAATAAACCTGGAGAATCACAGTGGTCAATCACACCCATTATCTTTCCACTCTTGTCATCCTCCTGCATGTTTGGGAAGGCTGTGTCAATTTAGACATGATATAAAACATTGCACATGATAGGCTTTTTGCAAACAGCTTTTCTTAACAAAATATACAATCTCTGAGTAATGTAATTGAACATCTGAAGAGTTAAAATAAGCATAGTTGTCTTTTCATAGAGTCAGGATATTCCATCATATTTTAATGCCTGTGAGTTTGGATTAAAAAATCTAATTATTCACTAATGAGCAGTAATGGTACATATAAACTAAGGGTCACTATCCTATTACAGGCACCTGATGGTTCACTGATAAGCATTTGGTCGTTAGATTGACCATAAAATATAGTCAATAATTGAGGTTACTCATAGAGCAGACACCTTATCAGCTTTGGGCATGGTGGGACAGCTTGTCAGTACTCTCTGTCCTGATTGTGCTGTGACTGAGCATATGATTAGGGTATTGAAGCAGTCTGTATCTAATGAAACTGCAGGAAAGGCATAGCAATATTAGCACAACCACTAAATGACTAATGTGTTTTTGTTCCAAGCCTTAGACACTTCAATTAGTTCCAATAAACTCTGATCTAGTGTAGTGGTAGGCAGAGAATTCAGATATTTTTTGTACAAGCTTTCATTACACTAGTCAAAATTTGTAACATTTAGGGGACATATGAAATCTGTGTGGCTTTGAACGAAAAATGGTGGAAATAATAAAGGCTGTCATTACTGGTTTTCCTTCATTTTTTTTTCAGTTTTATTTTTGCATTTTTAAAATTTAGAGTCCTGAGACAATGCCTAGTGCCTGATTTAAAAGATGAAGCTGATAGCAGCAAATTAGATGTCTACATTTTGCTTAAAAGTCCATTCATGCAGTTCATGTAGGCTTGTGCATATAGATCTAAACTTACAATGTGTTCTTTAGCATTTTGTACCATATGGAACATTAGTCAAATAGTCTCATCTTGAAAGCTTTTGTAGAGATATTGATTTTGCTGTGCTTCAAACTGTTGCTGAGAAAATAACCTCAGAACCTATTCTTTTATGATTTTTTTTTCCTTGAGGATGCCTTAACTTTCATAAATTATTTAATATGGTGAAGGATGCAAAATGCCTTTTGTCTTTCTGAACTGCTGTTCAGGCTTCTATGATGCGACCTTGGAAAGTAACCATAGAAACATGTTAAAAGCATCAACTGAAAATCAGTAGTTCAGTTTGACAGTGATGCAAATTCTGTGAAAGAAGATTATGATGTATTAGGAACACTTGAGGCATATATTACTGCTAACCTGTTAAACCTGATTATTCCATGACTATCAGTACTTTCAGAATTTAATGCATGGGGAAAAAAGAAAAAGAAACATTTTTTTTAATAAGTTGCCATGTTTAAGATGTTTCTAGGTAAATCACTTTAGCCCATCATTCTCTGTCCTGTTAAAAGCAAGAATTCTGTTTCTGCTCAGCTCATAATGTAGTTCACAGTTTCCTGTATTTAATAGCTGTTAACTTATGCCCAGTACCCTGAGACGCACTGGTATCCTGGCTTTGTGCAGAGCTGGCACAAATTGAATCTCTTTAACAGATAATATGAATAACTGGGTTATGAATAAGTAGTAGTTCACCAAAAGGTAAAGAAAACATGTGATTCATTGAATCCTGAGTTAGAAATTTTTGTGCTGACCTGTGGTAGTTAAGCTAGTCTGTGAGGCTGAAACAGAAGTCCTTGCTATATAGTTGCAGGTAACAACTGTAAATTCTTGATGAGTCATGGTTCAAGAGAAGAAGCCGAGTCACTTGTTAAAACTTCCTCAGTAAGCATAACCCACGCCCAAGAAATCCTGTGTGGAGGTGGTGTGGGAGAATTTAATTTGAACCAGTTACCTGGGAAAGTGGGGTGCCAGCCCTTCTCAATTAGGGCTGCTTTGCTGCCAGATGTATTAAAAACCCATGCATGGTTTGTCCCTGTTTCATAGTGTCATAGCAATATGATGGGAGGTGCAGGGCTCCTCAGGGACATGCTGGCTCGCTGGCATTAATGCAGCCCAGCAGCCCCTCAGTGCCCACCCTTTCTTTGTTAAATGCCCCACTTCTTCTTGCTACCATTTGGCCACTGGTCAGGAAAGGTGGCTGAGAAATTTGCGGCTTAAGGGAGAGCCATGGGTGTGCAGATGAAGTGGAGCATCCAGCTGTTTCAGGGGTAGCCAGACACATAATTAGTCTTTTCCCCTTAATGACTCCCTACTCCGGATGTAGAGGGCCAGAGCAGCCTGGTCCCTGTGGTGTCCTGCCCCCAGCATGGGGCTGGAGAGGGGGATGCCCTCCTGTCCCGCCTTTTCCTTTGTGCATGGAGCCGGGGAGAGCAAGAGAGCCCTTGTGCAGGTGTGCAAGTGGGGACAAGGCAGGTGTCGCCGAGGGCCACGCTGTGGCTGCTGGAACGTGGCTGCTCCCTGACCCCAGAGCAGTGTGGGGACAGGAGGTGGGGCAGGGTGTGCGGCTTTGTGCAGTATCTTGTATCATCTTAGGGCAGATTAAGCTTTCCCAGTTGCTGTGGCAGCATAATACTGCCTATAATTAAGGACAAACAAAGAGTGTGTGCTTTAGGAATATCCCATTTCATGTTAGCCCGTGAGGAGGATAAATTAGGAGATAAGCCTGAATTTAGTAGGCTTTGTTCTTGGAAGCACAAATGACTCTCAGGACAGCGTGTTTAACAGCAGAACATCATTACTGGAATCACTGCTATTATGGCATCGTGCATTTACACAGTGCTTATCGGCATGTGGTGAGCCAGGCTCCCTGCTAGGAACAGCTCCTCTGTGATACTGTGAGACTGGCGGGGCAGAGATAAGACTCACCACTGTAGTTCAGCAAAGGGAAGAGGTAAAGAATTTGGAGCAGCTGAGAGGAAGAGTTTGGACATCAGCACTGATGAGTTAGAACACTGCTGAAAGCATGAAGATGTCCCAAAGGCCAGCAGATCTGTAATCAGGGTATGCCTCTTGATTCAGAGGTGTGAGGCACTGCATAATCAGCCAAGGTGGAGAGCCCATGGTGAAGATTTGAGAGAGCCTCCAGGGGAACTGGGTGGTGACCAGAAGCAGCGCCACTAGGCATCTGTGAGTTATTGCCTTGGAAGATGAAGCTCTCCTGTATAGAATGTCAGGGATCATGGTATGAGCCAAGGAGAGATCATGCAAGACACCAGTGTCTGGGAGAAACTTGGAAGAAGCCTCACTTGGATGGCACAGGCTGTCAGACTTGTTTTGGGAGCAGGTTGAGCTATGCAGGAGGGGGCAGAATGAAGAAAGGAGGGAATCTGGTGCCAAACAGATGGGCAGGAAATACAAAAAGCAAGAGACAGTGAACGAGGAAAAATGGATCTAGTAATGTGAGGACCTCATGATGAGGTCAGGATTTTGGAGCGGATATTCTAGGTCTTTACTCCAGCTTCATATCAGAAGCAGAATTGGGGCACAACAAAGCACTTCCAGTGTTTTCTGCTGACTAAATACCTTAAAGATCTTTATCAGTGGAGCCCACCCCTGAGGAGGGCTGATTTTTGTCAGCCCTGAGTGTCTCAGTGGATGATAATACAAGAGGTTCTGCAGCAGCAGAGGCAGCCCCCCAGGAGATGTGGTGACTTTTTGAACTGCTGTAGGTGGTTCAGTGCAGACAGTGGTTGCAGCAGCTGAGTCTTAGATTAGTTCCATATTCTGAGGTGTTCTTGATGCCCATGAGGAAGAGAAAAGTAGAATAATTTGAAATAGGTGTGCCCACAAGTATGCCAGAGGGGAGAATCTGTGCCTTCAGAGCTACCCAAAATTGAATTTATTTGTGGGGGCGAATGGCAGTCAGTGGATTTTAAACCACTGGGAAAAGTCTGAATTACTTGACTGGAGTCACGCAGGTATTTCTTCTTACTTTGTCCTCTCTTGGATCTTCTGCTTGCCTGGACTTACTCCTTTCTTCCTTAATTTTAGTTTTTTTTTTTTTTTTTTTTTTTTTTTTTTTTTTTTTAATATATGATCCTTTCTTTATGTTCTCCTACCTCCCTAGCTGAATGCACTTAATGATTCTGTTTTCCTGTATATATAGAATCTCGCTGCTATCTAGCTACTAGTCTCTCTTTCCCTTGGCTTTTTCCCTTCTTTCTGCCCTTCCTAGCTTATCAAGAAGAGCACTTCTCCTGTCTCCCCCTCATCCCAGCCCTCCCAGTCTGCCTGCTTTTTTGGTTCCTGGACTCCTGAACACCAGCGCTTGCTCTGACTCCATTCTTTGGGGCTCCTCAGCTTGGCAGCAGTGGCAGCTGCACTGGTGGTTTTGCTGCAGTGGGAACGGAGCATTCCATAGGTAAAACGATAATGGTGACTTTTCTGTGGGGATGTAATTTGACAGTTTGCACCTGTTTTGCGACTTCATCACTGACTTTCAGACTCATCCAATAGCATATTTAACTATTTTAATAACATTGTTAAGACAGACAGACTTAGCAGGTGAAATAGGTTTAAATCAGACTAATAGCTAATTGAATATTTAGTTTTCATGGCTAACTTGGAGTCACTCTAACACTCAGTTTATGTTGTGCAGGATGTGTTTTGCAGGGCAGATGGACTTTGAAGTGACACTCTTTTTTTTTTTTTTTGAGCTAAACTGCTTTGCTTGCTTGTGCTTGTTGCAAAATAAGACATCCCACATTATCATTTATAACAAAAATAAAATGTCAAGCCAAAATAATGCACCAGCCTATAGCTGCAGTGCTTGATCAACTGCTGGATTACTCTGAAGGTACTTTTAAATTCTCGATGAAATATTGAATTTTGGCTTTCTAAAACTTCCCTCGTCCTTCCTGCTGGAGGATGGAAGATGTTTCTTTTGGCAGGACATTTTAAAGAGCTTAGCCAGTACCTCACTCATCATCAGTTAGTGCTGCTGTTGGGTTTGCTTTATGCTTTGTTGGGCTTTTTGTGTCCTCAGTGTTGGAGCTCACTTATTAAGAATCACTTGTCCTATGGAGGAAATGACTCAATGGAAGTTAATCATCATAAAATGAATCTAATCTAAATGTTATTAGTGAAGCTTGCTGGACTTCAGGGCAAGAATATCCTTTGATAATGTGTCTCAAGCAGGCCTTCAGGAGTTGCTCATTTCTATTGAAATTTGAAGATACCATCTTTGGGTCAGAAATAGTCAGATCTCTCCATCTGTAGCGATGGAAGAACATGCATTTCAAATTTTCCCACTAAGTGCTATTTTAAATGATAGTGCAATATTAGCCTGTTATACCTCAGAGCAGTATCACTTCAGAACTGATGTCAGTTAAATAAATCGTAGTAACCCTGGGTTTAGAAGCCCATGTGTCCCTTCTCTGTTTAAAAATACTCATTGTGTAGGCATATGACTTCTGTACCTAGATGATTTCCACTGCATCATTTAGTGCTGTCAGTGACCATTTAACTCACTAACAGTTGGAATAAGTAAATGCCCCCATGAGAAGTTGTTTGCTTGGCACTATAGGTGTCAAGCCTTTGACTAAGCATCTGAAATAAAACCCAGCTGAAGTGGGAATGGATCCTCTGTGGATTTTCTAGATGTGCAATAAAATATGGAACCGAGGGAGCTGGAATTGATGAGAAGGGGATGTCTGTGGGGATGGTGTGTTGGGTCAAAGGAAGGTAACCTGAAAATGTAACCCACCCCAGAGCCTTTATTGTAAAGGCGGCATTATACTCACAGATGCTAACTTGTATTCTGACTGTTGTATGCAATCAGGAATGTGGAAATACTGAATTTCCCCCCTCTTTCAGTCCTTCTCTTTCCTGTCAGATATTTGAACCTAGTGCTTCAGATGAACCCTTGTTAGCCATGCCATGTATTTTATCTCTCATCTTTTCCACTTGCAAATACGTCTGCTTGTTCCCTGGAGCAGTTTGAATGAGCAGAATGATTTTTGTACACCAGGAGCTGATACTACAGAGGAAAATTTAAAGTGTTCTATTGAAGTGTTACTTTAATAATGAAGTGCTAGTTAGCACCATTGTTTTAGTTTCATTACTTCATAGTTTTAAAAATGTCTTCATTGCTTTTTCTTGACAGAATACAAATGAGACTAAAATTCTATTTTGCTCAATGTCTGTGTCTCACTGGCAAATAAGTCCACCTCTTTTTTGCCTAAGGAGTGTGCTTAGATTGATGTGGTTCTGCCTGCTTTAGCTCAGTTAGTTCATGAACCAGAGTGGGGAAATATTGCTGGCATTCAGGTAGCTGTATTTTCAGTACATAGCTATCTATGCAGTGTGCAGCCCGGGAACTGACATATTTCTATATTAGGTGTTGACAGTCTTGCTTACTTAAAGATTAACCTACACAGGATTTGAGCAGTTTGTCATATGGTACAGTTGTAAACAACGAGTATGGTAGTGCAGCAATATGTTCATCTGCTCTTGCTTTGTTTAACATCATTAGTGAGCAGAGCTGGAAATGGAATGTGGCAGGCTGTGGTGACTAGCTGTTACTCTGGTGTGTGTGTGTATATATATAAAAAAGTCAGTTCTTGAACACTGATCCTGGCTGCTGAAGCAATGTTCTTTGGCCAGAAAAGTGTCTTAAGTGTCCAAGCTGAAGAGAACATGGAGCTGACATTACCCATGACAATTTTGTAGCAGCGACCTCAGAAGCTGCTGGTTTGGGAGAGCAGAAGAAATGGTTGGAGTGTAACATCAGTGCTTGTGAGGATCTGCCCTTTGGTGCTTCTTAAACCTGGGGACAAGTTATGGAGAAGCATAGTGAAAATGCCTTCTTGGATTCCTGTATGCAAATTTCTTGAATGCTTGAAGATGGCCTTGATTAGTCACCTTCTTTAAATTAATAATGTGTAGCTGAGTGGAGGGATCACCTTTTGGGTCTCCACAGCTTGAGGAAGCTCTTCTGATGTCAGGGGTGCCCTGCAGATTTGTTTTAGCTTGTCATCTTCTGGAGGTTGTTTTATCCCAAGGTGGCTTTGCCTGACCTTTCTGTATGGTGCCTGAATTCAGGTGAACTTTGATTATTGCTCACTGATGCACGCTCAATTCCATACTTTATGAAGTTGCGAATAGAGTCAGGCGTGAGCAACAAGGATGGTCAGAAATCAAGGAAACCTGATCTATAAGGAGAGTTTGGAAGGACTGGGACTTCTTAACTTTTAAAAGAGAAGATGGATAACAGCTGCTGCAGGAGAAGGAAATAAGCTCCTCTGCATGTCTGCTGGTGAGGTGTGGGAAAATAAGGAATGAAGGACATGAGATGTGAATTTTCTAAGACCAAGAGTAGTAAAACCAGTAGTTAAAAACTGTGAGATGATGATGTTCCTAATATGTCAACATTGCTGATTTTTATTTCTGCCTTGCTGATTTTAATAAAAGATAGTAAGAGAAAATTACAAGGTCAAAACGAGAGGATGAAATTCAAGTGTGAGTTGCAAGATTATGTTATGTGCATGAGGCAAGGCATGAACTTTGTCTTGAATTGGAGATGCTTGCTCTCACAGTGTTGGTGAGGTAACATCCCCACAGTATTAAATGTGGTTGGACATTCTGGAATGTTTCAGAATAATGGGTTTCTATTGAAAATTTATAACCCTCACCCATTATAAAAATGCCATTGTTTGAGGCTGTGCATTGTGATACAGATGAACTAATTATTTATTGAGGAAGTCGCAACACAGAAATAAGGAACATTAATTGTTTGTTCTTCCTGGCAGTGCTGCTCAGCAACATTGCTGGGACAGCTAAGCAAACAAAGGTTTGGTGCAGAACTTGTGTAATGGTACTAAGTGGGGAAAGCCTTTATATCCCCCTGAAGTTGTACATCCATCGCAGGAACCTAGTAAGCTTGTTCCAGGGGAGGAAGAGACCATACCCTCAAATATTGTATTCTTTATAAGTGGTTCCTTAGACAAAATATACTGGAGAAATTCAGATGGTGCCTGTCCTTTCCAGACCCTCATGAAGTATTTAGAGATTCCCAATTTTCTCTTTAAAAATGTAAATTTAAAATCTTTCTAAATCACATTTTATTTTCCAAACTGAATGCTGAAACATTCTGTAGAAACAGATATCTTGTTGGTTTTAATTTTGCTTGGGGTTTTAAGTAGCAACTGCACTTTTACATTGTGCTGCCTTTCTAATTTTAGAACCACAAATCAAGCAGTAATATAAATAATAAAAATAATTATGCCAACCAAGCTTGTCCTGTTGTTTGTGGAAGGCTCGGGACAGGCTGCTGCAGGGTGTATTGTAGGACATCCGTCTATTTGTTGTCTGTATTGATGAGCAATTAAGGAAACAATAACTGGAACTGCAGATACGATGACAGGCTGTGACTTTCCCACTACTCCTTTGGAGCCAGTTGGCAGTGGGAAAAGCTTGGGATATTGGTTATGTGGGGGGGATTGATGCTTTGGTGAGCAGAGTTTGGGAGAGTTTGCTGTAGAGTAGACTGATTCTTACTGTAAACCTGCATCCGTAATTTTGCAAACTTTGCAGATGGCTCAGAATCAGGATAAAAATCACTTCCATGATGTCTGTCAAGGTCAGACCAAAAGTCTTGAGTAAGCATACTCTTGTGTAAACTCCAAAGTTCAGGATATTTAAGGCTTGGACTGTACACTTCTTTGGCCTTGACCCTTTCAGTGAGGCCCTTAAGCATTCTCACAATATGAATAATGATAGTGATCTCTAAAAGATAAGACTGGCTAATAACACTAAAACTGTTAATATTTAATGAGTCATGCTGAAATGAATGTGCAGAAGTTTTCTTTTATTGTTCTTGCCAGTAGAGCTTAATAATGGGAAGCAGGACTTCCAGTTCTGTTTCTGACTTGTGGCAGTTTGTCCATAAATGTACTGTGTCCATTAAGTCCTCTGCATTTATCTCAGTTGACCCATTTTTAGTATGTGTCCCAGGGTATATTTCATAGCTCTCTTTCTTCTGAGGCTTAATAAATTTCACAAAGCGTTAAGCAAAGATTTTATAATTTTGCATAGTTATAAAAGTTTCAAATCTAATTTTCTTCTTTGTGGAGAAATTATGCCCAGAAGGAGTGCTTTAGGGATTTAAATTGTGCTGTTTACTTTCACAGCTATAATGTGCAGAACGTGTGCAGAGAGCGTAAGCTAGAAGCAGCTTGCTGTACATCAGAATATCTGAAATGTCATGCTAAAAACACAGGCAGAATTTAAAATTAAAAATGGCATGGCTCTTTCAATGAGCAGGCTTTGTAGCTACTGTTGTTGCATAGTTTTGTTCCCTAGATGCTGAGCATTATGTAATTGATCTGGCTGTGGGTTTCCTCACTGGTCTCATCCATGCATGGCAGAAAACGTAATAATCTGTAAATTGTGTGGGGAAAGAGCAGGTTAGAGACTGTCCCTTGTCATTTGATATTTGAATGCCCCTGCATGTGCCATATATTAGTTTTATTTTCTTCTATGGCACCTAGCTATGAAGAAAGAACTCTCCAGAGCATCTTAAAAGACATCTTCTATTAAAGAGGGAAAGAGTTAAGCAAAATGCAGACAGTAGATCTCACAGCTGGAAGTAAAAGTAATATACATGGATCTCTTGCATGCTTTAATTGGAAGAGAAGGGTAAGAGTGTGGAGCGTAGTTTCCCTTGTAAGAATGTTTTGTAGAAGAGTGCTGGTGAAGGCTGAAGGGGGAAAGCAAAGGTGAGTGGAAAGTGTACAGCTGTGTCAAAGCTGTGACAGAATGGTTGACAAGTGCCCAGAAAAACAAAAGACTGTAATGCTTAAGTTTTGCATAGTGTTCCCTAGAGGTAATAATTTTTACTGTGAGGAAACAGAAATTGATATTGGAGAAGGTCAGACAGCCCAATGTGGTGCTGAAGATGTGTGGGAGGGCCTCCCATGCAAGATAAAATTTGAGAAAAAGAAGCAGATCAGGCAATAGACGTGGCACCCAATTAGGCTCCTATAGAAAGTGATCTGGTATGAGCCCGAATTTTGTCTTTGTGGTGCTGGGCAAAAAGGGCCCATTATAGCAGAGTTTTGCCTGCCCTGTCTCCATGAAACAAACCCGCCCTGAGAAACGGAATGCTGGAGAAAAGACACAACTGAGAACTTTGAGTGTAAATTCAGTAATATGTTGTTGGATAAGGACTGCAGAAAGTCCAGCACTCTGGAGTGTCTCAGGATTGTCTCCATGTAAATACATCCTCTCATTAATTTTACTCTGAAGCATGGAGCTTTGTGAAGTTGGATTTTGTTTAATTTATTTGGGCCTGTGTCCAGACCAGCTTGGCCTATATTTTGGCCTAATGAGTACTTGGCTGGGATGCCACCAATATATTCTTGGTTATGCAAGAAGCACATAAGGATTGATGAGTCCTTCTGTTGTGCTCTTTGCCTGGACCTGTCCAGGAGCCCAAGCAAAGCATGTGATAGCTACTGCCCAACTGGCTTGTTGTTGAAGGACTAACTGTGCTTTTTATAGCAGTGGAGAAAGACTCTGAATATGAATTCAAGTAATTGTCAATGGTCTGATAGTGATGTTTTGTTTTGCCTAAATCACCCTATGCTTTCCATTGGATCCTTCACCTTTCCCTTTTAGGAAAAAAAACCCAAACCAAACAACAAACAAAACCAAACCCAGCATGCTGTTTGATACTGCATGTGCAAGATGTCAGTGGTGTTCCAGCTCCAGAAACAACCTTGTTTTAATGTCAGGCAAAGCCATTCTTGCATTCAAACACAGAGAGGTTGTAATTAAGCTTTGAGCACTGTTACCTGACAAGAGATGCTTTTAAAGTGTGAACCACACGCATCATTATTAGTGCAGTTGGCCTGGTGCCCATCAAAGCACCGATTATTTTCTACAACAGCTACTCCAGTTCCTCTGCTTTCAGTTTCCTGTTATCTCACATGGACATCAGCAGTCCCTTTGCCAAATTTCTTAGTAAAATCGTCGCCCTCCAGACTCATAGGAAGAGGACTTATCAACACTACAGCAGTTAATTGCTTTAGGTAGCATATGGCACTGTCCTTTGAACAGTGGAGGTGCAGGAAGGTTATGCATTCTGTCAAAGCAAACCCGTTTGAAAGTTGTTCTGTCTTGGTGTGGAAGTTAAGACAATTAGTAATGGATCCAGTATCTCAGATTGCTTATCACAATGTCCCAGAAATGTGCTACTGAGGTATTTTGAGAGATGCCAGACTTCTAAAAAGTGTTATTTTCTTTTTGTTTGTTTATATGCTTTGCTTAGCTTGGCCTTTTTGGGTGCAGTTGCTCATTGAGTATTAATACTTAGTTAGCTGCTTGAACACACAATTCCTCAGTAAATTTGTCCTTTGTATCTCATTCTCTTTCATGTATGCTTCCCAGAGGAGCTCCTTCAGCCAGATGTGTTGCAGGAGTAATTATTTCATCAGGATTTAATGTATATCTTGATTGCACTTTGAGGACATTCTCTTGAGGAGTTTTTATAATTTCAACAAGGGATCATAGCATGTAAACAAGACAATAAATGTTATCTTTTGTATTAATCAACAAGATGATTAAATAATAAACACTCTTGTTAATTGGTACTTGGAGATAGGTGCTAATGACTGTCTTGAGTTCCACAATGACAGTACCAACAGGTAGAGGCTCTCTTCTGCACACTAAAGCTGCATATAATTTAGGAGACATTATGGCTTTAATGTGCAGCTGCAACCACAGTGAAGTTGTGCAACTGTGTTCCCGGTGTCCTATTTCAGCATATGTTTTCATACTGAATGAAGTATTAGCGAGGGGATTTGAGGTTTAGGCAGTTAAATCAGTTCTCATTGACAGCAAAACCTTGAGGTTCTGTATAAACCCATGCTTGTGGTATTTTGCTTCACTGTGGGATGCAGTTCCTGCTGGTTTCAGGATGCAGTAGGAGTCAAAAGCTGCTTCTTTCCTCAGAGGCAGAAGTCCAACTTGTTCTTCAAAAGGTAGTGGCTTTGGACTCCCTCTGAGTTTGGAACTAGAGCCTCATTTTTTCATCACACAAATCTTTGTCTTTTTCTAAATACTGTAGTATTTATGGAGGGAGAAGGAAGCACATAGGGGGTCTGCATCTCCAAAAGTTAAAATAAAAAGGTCCAGGAGTTTAACACACAAGTTTTGGAACATAGGAAAAGGTCTGGGAGTTTAGAGATCTGTATTGAGAGTTCTGGCTGTAGTACTAACTAGCTGTCTAATTTTGACTCAAATGTCCAATTTTGCTCCTCAGACACAACCAGTTCTTTGTACTGTTGCTCATTTGAAGCCAATAGTGCTGCTGGAAGAAACTGTGCAGCCCTTCTGCTCTCGGTGTTCATTTTTGTTTCTAACCTACAATAAATATAAGCAGAGGACAACTTTCTTTCTCTGTTCAGCTTACTAAGCTGACTTAGTGTGAGGCTGCCTGATGACAAAACTTGTGGCAAGGTTAGTGTCTAGATTTACCCTTAATTCGTTATGACACTGAAGCACTGCCTTAGTTTCTCCTAAGGTCTGTTGCTTATAATACTTCACAGATGCTAGTGCCAGTTTGATCTTACTGAAAAGTACTTGGGCAGCTTGGGCTAAAATACATGATGAAAATATAAAGCAGTCATTGTATAGATACTTTTGGTTGTTGCACATTTACAAACCAATTTGTTCAAAGTGACAAGCCTTTATACTGCAAGCATGGACCAGAATAGTGGTTTGTCCCCAGAAAGCCCATTGGCCTTGGTAGTGTGGTCTCAGGGTGTCCACAGATGCTGGCACTGGGACACCTTGTGTTTCTGCTGTCATTCAAAGTAATACTAAAAGGTAATGTGTTAGATGCTTTTATGATATTTATCTGTGAGTGGATCAGGGTCAGATCACATGTCTTTTTCAGGTGGTAAAGCTCTTCTTGACTTTGAGAGGACTGAGATTTCACCCTCATTGCCATGCTCAGTTGCCCAGCATGTGCTTGCTAAAACACTTTTTTTTCTGCTTAACTCTGCAGGCTGATTTTTTCCCCCTGTGTGTGTTTTGTTGTTGGGAAGAGTTTCTGTTTTTGTTTCTTGCTATATTGTTTGGTGTTGCTGATGGGAAATAGCAGAAAAAACTGATTAAGTTCCTATTTTTAGTCACAAGGAAGAATGTTACAATTTTAATTGTATGTTCTAATTTTTCCTCCTTCATCTTTTATGTTTTGAAATTCTACATTTCAAAAGCAGGATCATTATCATTCAGCACATTAAAGCGTGTCTTTTTAATAGCTTTCCATTTTAATGTGAAATAATGGAATTGGGGAGGAAAAAACAATCTGTCTTGAAGGAAATTTTCTGTTGTCTGAGGATCTTCTGTGCAGCCAACAGGAGAGGATCTTGAGTTCGTCTGACTTGAGTGTTATCCTCTGCCTTCAGTAACTTGTACAGTACAAAGAACCACTTTTATAATGTTACCACCAGAAAAGTCCATCTGGTTCTGACAGTGACAAAGGGATTATTTCAGCTTTTTATTACGTCAGTGAGATGTTAGCGTTTTAGGATTCAGATGTCAACCTGTTGGGGAAGGAAGGGAAAGTTAGATTATAATTGAAATTCTGTTGGTGGAAAAGCAACTGAATATTTTGCCAGTAAATTTCTGCCTGTGTCTCCTCTCTTAGTGTCCTGATGGCTTGTCCTTATGAAATCAGATTAGAACACAATGACTTGATTTGTTAAATAGGCAGTGATGACAGTGAGCATCTGTTTGTCTGGTCCAGATTCCCATTAACACCTAGTAACATTGTCCTTTCTTGCTATTACTTTTATACAGAGCAGCACAGAAGCTTAACCTGTCTTCGAAGAGAAAGAAATACCATCCGCCCCTGCCACACACACATGACTTCTCTATTTATGCTACTAACTTTAGTGGCATCCTGCAGCTCTGTCCTCCCCCAGCACCACCATGCCTTCTGAGAGCTGTGTCCAAAATCAAGGACAACCCTGGCATTGGAAAGGTAACTTTGGATTTCAATTTTTAAAAATAGTTTTCTTGGCAAATTTTAACTGGGCTGGAAGTTTTCAGCCTAGAACAGAGTTTGATAGGCTCAAGGAAATGGTCTTGGGATAGAGAGAGAGAGAGACATCCATTTGAATGTGCCTGAGTGCTGTTATCTCCTGTGGGCTCTGCAACGAGTAAGAGACAAAATTTTCTTTGACATCTTTGGTCCAAACCCAGCGCCCATACAGGTTTCAGCTGTGGAAGAAGTAGTCTCTGCATTGCCAACAGGACTCAGCCATTGGTCCTGGTGCTGTCTGTCTGCTGAGGTTAAGGAGATGCATTAAGGGGGCTTTGTTTCCTTCTGCTTCACATCATTGTAGGGCAAGAGTATGGAAATGGAGTAGCAGTCTCTCCAGCTTAGGAAATGCAGCACCTTTGAAATTGAAAAATTTGTGCTTTATCTAAAATTAATTAAAATACAGCCCAATTACTTGGAGCTTTATTCATATTTATAACTGTTTAATCACCCACACAACAGAGTCTGAATACTTATTTACATAGACTACAAGAGGTGAGTGTTTGAAGATAGGATTGAAGTACGTAATGTGCACAGGAGAGCTGAAATATGCACCTAGAGTAACTATACAAATCAGCATTAACATAAAGAGTTTGTCAGCCTAAATGCTTAGAGCTGACACTTGCTCACAGAGAAGACTCCATATTTCCTAACTGAATTTGTGCTTAATGGGAAATAAAGAGTAATTTGAGCTATTTTAAGCAGGTAGAAGCTTACAGATGAAAATGTGGTTTCTTCTCCCGCTTTTCTAATGTCTTAGAAAAGAGGATGTAGTATCAAATAATGGAATATGGCAAACGTGGCACAGTAATTTAGAGATTCCCAGATGGAGGAGAGTTTGATAAGGAATGCCCTTTGTGTGTGTGTGTTTTAACAAAACCTGCTTGTTGTGCCTGCTTTTTTTCCTGTGAGATTTTGTACTTGGCCGTGGCACCAGGAATAGCAGGGAGCATGGCGTTTCTGAGGCACTTTGCCTCAGGAAGACCTTTAAAGTATGATTGTATATCCTTGTGCTTACAGCTCAATAAAACTGTCTTTGCACTTGTGTGCCTGCAGCTCTGTGTAGCCAAGAGACTTCAGCCTTTTTCCTGTCCTTTGATGGTGGTGTGTGGAGCTTTTCAGCATGAATTGTACCTCCTGGAAAGCAGTGGTTTATCTGGTGTCTTCAAACAGATGAACAAAGTCTAGTATAGATCAAGTGCGTGATTCCAGAGGGCAGGAGATAATATGCCTTGGGTCGTATGCTCTACCTACTTTCTTCATTAGTGAGTAGAGCAGAGAACTTAGCAAGGGTAAAGCTCCACCAGAATGCCAAGGAGTATGGTAGGACCTGGAACAGCTCAGATGTGGGAGCTTCTCCTCCAGCACAGGATAAATGTGGGTGGCATTTCTCTTTTGGTACCTTACACCAAGTGTTTCCAGACTTTAAGGGTCAAGAGGTTACTGTTGGCCCTCAAAATGTCTCTTGTTTAGCTGAGCTGAAAACATTAAAAATGTATAATCACAGAATATCCTGAGTTGGAAAGGACCTAAAAGGATCATTAAGTATTGAAGATACTGTTTGCTGTGATTCCTGGGGATGGTCCTGTGCAGGGCCAGGAACTGGACTCAATAATCTTTGTGGGTTCCTTGCAATTTAGTATATTCTGTGATTCTGTGAGAGTTCCAGCTGTGTCCTCACCACATACTTGTTAACCACAATTTGGAAGAATCCTGTGCTTTGCTGGAGCAGATAAGACCTCTCTGCTAATTGAATCAGCCCTTTAGTTCTTGACTTAAGATTTAGAGCGTGCAAATGGTGATGGGGTGTGCTTGTTACTAGTTTTAATGCTCCTCAGAAAACAAAACAGCTAGGCATGTCTGGTCCACAGTGTAAGATATGCACTACCTACTAAGTGTCTCTTAACCCATTCCTCTTTTGCAATTTTATAAATACCAGTATTTGCCCTTACAAAAAGCCCTCCAGCAATACAGCTTTTTGTAGAAGTTATGAGTCAGCACAAATGAAATGTCGTGTGTCCAAATTCTTAGAACTTGCGGTCAAAGTACTAAAAACTCATAGCTTCACCTTTTCTGAGCAATGCCAAATAGCTTTTGGTAGTGTTTAGCTCACTGTGTGTTATCACTCTCCATTATTTCCTACTCATCATCTTTTGCTGATCAAGATTTACTCAGCTGGTATCTCATGATGAGGGTGATGGGAATAAAGTAATTACTTTTCTTCCTCACTGCTTTAAGTATCACAGCAATGGAGAGAGCAATCAGTAAACACTGACAGTTGTGCTGTAGTCTTCTGTTGTCAGCCTCTCTTCTAACAGCTTTTTGCTTTACACTCCTCCTGGTTATCATTTTCCTCAGCTTTTTCTTGCAGCCTGTCCAATAATGGATATAAGATACACATATGGGACAGAATCAGTGATGACTTCTGGAGTCACTTTTTCCTACCACAGTGTCTGTGGCTGTGGCTGGTGCTCTCCTTGGTTTGTCTGATCATTCCCATGTCAGCAGTGTTCCTCACCCTCCTATTACTGTGTGGTTACAGTGGGTTAAGCAGCTGGTGGGGCAGCCTTTTCCTCCCTCACCTCTGAGGAGAAGTTGTGTGAGAATGAAAAATAGAAGTAACAAACTGGAAACCCATGAAGTGTCCAAGATGCTTCAGTGAGAGCAATGTGCCTCCCTTTATGAAAAAATGAAGAGATGAATGATAGGCCAACTGTGCCAAAATTTACTCTAAGTGATTAATGCCTGAATACCACAGTGACTAATTATTATTTGTACTGACACATTCTGTGCAGTTCTATTTATCTTGTGAATCCACTGGAAGCTTAAAGTACATGTTGAAACACTTAAAATGGCAAATATGACTGGTTTTCTGTATTGTCTCTGCAGTGGTAATTCTTAACATTTTTTCCATCCACTGATGCTCAAAGTTGGCTCAACATTTTGTGAGAGACACAGAAACAGAATGTGGAAAATGTGATGTTGTTTTGGGGCCAACAGAGCAGTAAGAGTTATTCTGAACTGGTTCATGGGACAGGTGAATCTAAGGAACTAATTGAAGATAGCACCTGGACTTTCTTGTTTTCTTCAGTGGTGTCTAGAACTGCACAGGTCCTGCCACTGGCTGTGGGATCTTGTCTTGAACTTTTGAGCACAACAGACATTTGGGGAAAGGAATAGGTTTGAGTTCTTGCTTTTTTTAAGCTGCAGGACTACAGCAAAGGCAGTTACTGTGCATTGTGAGAACTGCTGGATGAGGCAGGAAGGTGGAGAGATCGTGGTGGCCAGTTCTTGCACTTGCACTCAGTTATTGATTGTTTGAGCCCAATATCTTAATTTATTCTAAATTTCATATCATCATCTCCATGTGTATCACACAGTTCTGCTGCAGTGAAATTACTATATGGCTTTAATGGTTGAATACATTTGTTATTAGAGACTTACTTCAGCAGAAAGCCTTTATGTATCTTTTGCAATTTGTATTTATAATTTCTCACTGTTTCAAGTATTCTTGTGGAAGGTGGAAAATGAATGTCTTATTAATTTATTTTGTATTTCAGAGATACCAAGTTTTCCCGTTATAACAATTTCAGCAGCAGTGTGTGGACTTCTCCTGTGATACAAATCTTTAATTAAGCCTTTTGCTTAATTTTCTTTACTAAGATTGCAAAATATTATACAGTCACAGGTTCTTGGAGGGGTTGTCAATAAACAGGAATACCAAGCAGGGAAAAGTTGAAAAAAATACAACTATTTAGAATGGTAGGTCTGCCTGGGACCTGTGTTTCTCATAATCAACAGTAATCAAACTCATGCACAAAGGAAGAACCCACTACAAATTCAAAGTGGCTACTGAAAGGAATTTTGCTCGCTACTGATAAATGTTGCGTAGCAAAATTTGTACCTTTCTCTTGAACGTGCCAAAAGCATCAGAGTCCAAACCATTTAGCTGAATCCTACTTAAAAGGCAATGATCCAGCGCAGTATGATTCTTGTAACTGAATCATTTTTGTGGTCTCTCTGGGTGTTATTAAATTTAATGTCAGAATAGTAGGAAAGACGTCTGAAAGCCATTTAATATTGTCACTGGAAAGAAGTTAGATTATGCTCAATTTCTGACATTAATGTGCTACTTAAGATAATTTATCATATTGTGGTATTAAAAAAGACATCCTTTTTACAGTGGCTGCTGTATAGCATTCTAATGTGCTATTTTTCTTTAGCATGTAGGAAGCCTTTTTCATGCAAAATGTTTTTTTCTGGGGTTCTATTCAGCTCATTCTTTATAATACTGCATCACTTACAACAGCAACTTTAAGTGCTTGTCTCTTCCAAGGATTATGTCAATTTTTTTTATATGTTAGAATGACAGAATCCTCCTATGTGAGACAATTGAAGTGGAGCATTTAAATAGAACCTGAATTGTCAGACATGTTTCTTAGACAGGTATATGCGTACTGCTCTCCATTTATGAGTTTTACACATTTACTCTTTACCAAGCCATATCTAAAGTACCATTAATATGATTTACTGATCATGCAGGGTTTTCTTAAGTGTGCTGTGTGTCCCATTTGCTGATTCTTACAATGGTTTGATGATGGATAACAAATAGGTACTTAATTTTGTCATCTTTACTGCTCCTTGTTCCCTAATGACTGAAGCATTATTTCTGATGTAAGTCATGCATCACAGTAAGTACTTGTCTATTGATGTCTGTAGCCCTGTATCATCCAAGGTACTTGCATCCCTACCAAAATGCCTTGCACTGCTTAAACAAAAATGTGGAAAAGTAAGGCAAAAATACATAAGTTCTTGTACTTCGTTTTCACCTTGAAAAAAATGAAACAGTTTCCTTTGTCCTTTCTAAGAGTAGAGAATAAATTCTTTAACAGAGTACAATATACAAGAGACTTCTTTTTCGTTTTTAGGTTCTCCCATGGGAGCTAGATGGTCTATGCTAGTGTGGCAATTTTGCATATAAATTTGCCATCCATTGGTAGTGACAGTATACGAAAGGCTTGTAAGAACTACCCACGGTAAACCAATTTAGCAAGGGTTATATATCTGTCAGTTACAATTAAATCCATGAAAAATATTGGCTCTGAACTAGGACTTTTGTAATTTGATTTACACTGTAGTTGAAAAATAAGTTATTTCATTGGAAAATGGTCTTCATTCAACTGAATGTGAATTCTTTGTAATTTCTTGGTGAGAAATCTTAATTCAGAATGGAGGGTGTCTAAACATAATTATTTAATTAACCTGCTGTTATACGCCATTTTGTGAACATTGGAAAAAATTAACTTCCTGGCTGCACGATGCCTGTCAAGGATGTGTGTTTCCAGGGAATATTTAGTGTCCATTCAAATTTGTTATAATGACATTTATTGCTAAAGACCAAATTGCTTGTTCATTTAGGGATTATGATACTGCTGTAACACAGAATATGACCAACATTCTTAAAATGGATTCCAGTATAGTGCCAGCACCTTCCCAAAATACAGACAGATAAAATCAGGGTTTATTTCATTAAAAAATGCTAGATCACATACATTTTAAAATTTTACATGCTTTTTATTCCATTCCTTTTATTTTTTCCTTCTCTTTCTGTCTAATTTGAAACTTGACAACTATATAAGCATCAGATGCTAACAAAGCATCACTATGAAAACATAAACACTGCACATCCATTGATTTCAAAGGAGGTACCATATGTTACAGTTATGCCTGTGCTAACATACTTGGCTGGATCAGGATCCTAATTTCCTCAACATTCAAAATGCTGTGGAGTCTAGTCATTACCTAGTGAATGAGTGGAGTCTTCTCTGTCTGCATGTCTGCCCCTATTAAACTGCATAGAGTGTTTGGTACCCTCCACTGAAAGATGAATGACCAATTTTCTGAGATCCATGTATATATAGATATATAATATTTTTTGTATTTGTTGTTTAAAACATGTAGTAGAGGTCCATGATAGTCTTAGGAATGGAATTCAAATTATCTGGTTCTTTAAGTGTGAGATAATCCTTTCCCTTTCTCTGGTCTCAGAGTTTAAAGCCTTTCCATCCCTCTTGATTATGCAGTAATAATCTATGAGAACATGATTGTCAATCTCCTGGCTGTTTCTGTCTGAAATCGTGTAGGATTGTGTCATTCTCTCTTATCACTGGCTCTTTACAAATTCAGCCTTGGATGTAATTTCTTCTGGAACAACTCATGCCCTGGTCTTGGAGGAGTTTTGTGTTCATTATGTGTGGCTTTGCAAGAGCTCCAATCAGTTCATATCCAAAATATATGGACTTTATTAGATAAAATTTTAGCTTGCCTCTGACTATCAGTCTCACATTCATGTCTTGCTGTCAGAGAGTTGCTTTGAGTTTGGGTTTCACAGCTTTTTGGTTTATCTGTTGCTTTTTCCAAACCTTCTTTCTGACACTGACATACACTTGATGTTCTGCACTGTCTTGGCGAGTCCTGAAGCCAGCCCATTATTTTGGTTGCTCTGACTCCTCTGTCCTGTTCTCCTCAACTCCAGCTGGTTTAGTATGTTGGAAGGGAGATCTGGAAATCACAAGTCCCCACAAAGGGGTCATATGGGACTGGCAACACTGAAGAAGGTCACAGCATGGGAACAGTGACTACCCCATGGCAATGGGGCAGGAGGTGTCTCCTTGTGACCCTTTGGTGTGGAATGGGGTAGCCAGTATCAAAGGAGGAAGAGGGCTGCAAGGAAGGGCTGGTACCAGCCAGGATTTACATCCCTCAGTTTCTCAGATATTTTAGTGTTTAGGTGAAAGTTATCAAATATACATCTAGATTTGACTTTCATAAAGGTTGAAGAGCTCAGGGTCTAGAGTTTTGGCTCAGGACTCCAACAGGTTACTGATGTTTGAAAGGATGTGTGATTCTCTAGTGATCTCATCAGATGTTTCTAAACATGGGGCTTGGCCCCAGAGTCCTCCACATAGCTTTGTCCTTCACACAGAGGACTCTACTTTTTCACCCTCTTTTTCTTTTTTTTTTCTTTTCAGAATTCTACCATTTTGCCAATTTGTCGCCTTAAAATCCATTATGTTTGCCTAAAACTGTGGTGTGCTTTTTGTTTTTATGCTTCAACATCCATCCCTTAGATTTGCCCTTGCATAGCTGGAGCAAATGAATTCTAGTAGATGTTTTCTTTTGTTGCCTTTCTTTGCCCTGACTTCTACTGGAGGCTGACAGACAGATAAACTTTAAAAAAAAAAAAAAAATTGGATTGCTCTGAAACTCTCTCTCACCCTTGCCAGTGAAGGTTAAAATTACACCCATTGTTGTGCTGGGTGAGGGGCCTCTGACCTTATGCCACCCATTTCTAGAGCTTTACCAAATTAGGTGCTTGTTTGCTTTTTTTTTTTAATTCTTTATCTCGTAATGACTTATCCAAGATGTATTTGCCATCTTCTTTTTCCAAACACTTTTGATTTTAATAGGGTTTCTTTCAGCAATTGTGCTGACCTCTTGATTTCTGCAGAAACATGAATTTGGACAAGTTCAGTAATGGAGTGTGAACCCCCAGTGTACAAAACTCACCAGATTAGAGTCACTTAATTAATAAGCTACTTCAGTTGTTTGCACGATCTAGGCTGACTTCAGGCAGTGAGAAAAATGTTAATAATGTACAAATATTGTGGTATTTATATTTCTTTTATTTTTATTTGCAGAAATTGAACTCAAATACAAACCTAGCCTCTTTTTCTATCAACACCCTCATTAAAATAGAGCCTCTATCCAGTATTCAATGCCTGCATGGAGGTCTGTGTACAAAGTCTTGTATACTTCATAATTATAAACTTCCACTTTGCATTGAAGAACTTCCATCCTGCATTGAAGAAGAAACACACAAAAGAGGGAAAAAAAGGAGTTAGTAATAATATCCAGTTCTAGCAAGAGGGGTCATTCCCATCTCAGGATGGATGTGCTGTCTTAGCTCTCCTTAAGAAATCTAAAAGTATTGAGCTGCCCTGAGCCTGAGATGACTTTTCTGAAATCACCAAATTTGTGTTGTCTTACCTTTTTTGTGTTTCTCACTTTCCCCTCACCCTCATTTCTTTAAACTCTCTTCTTTTCCCCCCCACCCCCCAGACCTGTTCTTTAGTCCTTTAGACCTGTCTTATTCTTCCATTTCTTTATTCATTCTCCTCTAAATTCCTTATCTTGTGTTTCCTTGCTTTGTATGAATGTTAGCAGTCGGTGGTACCGCTGCAGTTGGAGCTGGCCACAGAAAGCTGGACATATTGTCCAGTAATTGCCCATGAAGGGTGTGATCCTGAGTGGGCCTGAAATTAATGTTATTGCTCTTGGTTCTGATAACTCATTTTCATAAGCAAATAAAAGCATGAGATTGCAGTTATTGTTGATTTGCTCCCTAGTTATGGGCTAAAGTTACTTTCAGATTTACAGGCCCTGTGTTATCCTGAATCCTCCCCTCCCTGCAAGCCCTTGTTTCTGGATGATTTCCTGCACCACATATTGTTGTCTCTACAGGTGAGCATGCCTTTTGTATGAGAACTAGATAAAGAGACCCAGGAGAAGCTGCAGTTAAACTGATCCTTAAGGCAAAAGCCATGCTGACTCTACTATACTGCTTTTCCTGCAATATTAACTCCAGAAAAATACTGGGATGAACTTCAGAGCTGAGAATATAAACCTGTCACTTAAGATTAGACCTCAGCCACAGGCATGCAGGAAGTGTGAGAAGAATAAATAGTATTACACCAAGCCTTTCCTTACACACATAGAAGCCTGTGTGTGCAGCTGGGATCTGCCTGCTCTTAGGTTTTGCTCTTGTGAAGGGATATGTTTGAATAATCTTTGTGCATGATGGTACTTTCATGAGCATTTCTGCTTTATTTCCAAGCAAAATCAGTCCGGCTCAGCATTATGAATGAGTGTGGCAGAGTATCACTCTACAGTTAGTGATAGATATCAGTTATAGATGTATTTAGTGGGCAGGGAAACAAAATATGAAATCTGTGTTTTACTACTCTACAAATTAGCTTTTATACACAAAAGACTAAAGGAGGAACTCCCTCAAGCTGCTTTTCTCTACCTCCTCCCATTTGTCTTGAAAGCTCACTTCCACTGGAAAAATGAAGATGACCCTTGAGACTTGTTAAGTTTGGGATCTGATACATTATGGGAAGCTATTTTAGTATCTTTCAGAGAGGTGGTCTTAAAAAGCTAATTTGTCACACAAGGATTTTCTGTGGGTGAAGCCATCACTGTGTTTAGGGAGAGCAATGCTCTGATGGAGGTAACTTGGTGTTTAGGTCAGGAGCAAACCAATTTTCCTCTTATCCAAGCTCTGGCTGCTATAATCTAATACTAGGTGGAAGAGAAAAAAGGGACTGTTTAGATAAGTGCTTTGAAAACAGCATATATTTTAAAATTCATTTTAATCAAGTGACCCTGAAGTGGGCATTTGCACTTATATATATTTATATATTTAGGTTTTGTTTCTTCTTTTTTTGCCCTGAGGGAGGTTATTTTTATGAGCACCTTGGTAGCATGTCAAGGTTGAACTAGCAGGCTAATACACAAAGCTGGCTTCATGCAGCTTTTATGGGGAAACAGCCTTGAGTGTGTCACCTCTGATGCACTTTGCTTTTGAGGCAGCTGTTTCATTTATTCTAAGGTTTGCTTGTTTTCTGGGACTGTATTTTCATATTTATATTACTGTGAAAGGGAAAATAAAGTGTTGAATCTGGTGACTGCTTGAGTCAATAGGTGGAAGAATTTGCTGCTACCTTTGGTGGAGCCTCCTGCAGTGTTTATGGGAAGGGTTGGTTGTTTCTTAACCTCTTTGTTTAGAAAAAATGTTGGGGAAAAGATTTTAGAGCTGCTTTTTGGAAAATATTTCCTGTGAGGGTGCTTGAGGAATTGTGTACGGATGCCTGTATGCAATTTAGCCCCTACAGAGAGGAGGAGATGGAAGAGTGGAACAATTGAGAACTTAAATGAATGTTTGAATTACCTGCCTTCCCCAGCTGATGAAGTCAGGGACAGTTCAGTGTGGTGCTTCCTGCTGCTCTCACCTGTCTGCTGTGGATCATCCTGGCATGGGCACTGCACTTCACTGCACACACTGGGTGCAGATATGTCTGCCGTCACCTTTTCATCTTGTCTGGTACTGAGGGCAGTCCTGGATGGTGGCTCAGCCTGCTCTGGTCTCTGTTGCCTGCATTTCACATGCTCTGCTTTGCTGAAGTAGGTTTTTCAGCTTTGGTTCTTTCTTTGCCAATATTTCTCTGGATACAGGAGTGATGGGGAGGTGCTGACTGCAAAGTCCATTTTTTTTTGTAAAGATGCAAAGAATGTGTCCATGGAATAAGTGCACACTATTTTAATGATATAATGTTTTCGAAACATAGTAAGTAGGAGTCAAATTGTTCTGTCAGATTTAAGGTGACATTTAGCAAAAAACTTCCTGAAATGGAGGATCATTCTTTATCAGAGATGTGTACTTTTGAACCCAGCTTCCACGTACAATATTCAGCTCAGGGCTGAAAGTGGGCCTGACTCGTAGAACCGTAGAATTATTTAGGTTGGAAAGGATTTTCAAGATTGAGTCCAACTGTTAACCCAGCACTGCCAAGCCCACCACTAAACCATGTGCCTTAGTAGGAGTGGGTGTTTAGTGGCTCAGTAGCTGTGTTGCAGAAGATGAAGCTCCTGATGGATGCTGTGGACAGCAAATATAAATTGTTCCAGCTGTGGTAAATCAAAGCCATGGAGGCTCTTCAACCAGCTGGTTAAACTGGTGCTGTGAGAGTTGTCTGGTAGTTGGATAAGGAGATTATGCTGTTGTTCAGCTTGTTACTGAAACATTTCATATGCCATGGAAAAAGTAATTCTGACTGATCATGGCTTTTCTCTGAAGTTTGATCTGCTGGGGAGTTGAGAGTTGAAGTTGCACCTGCAATAGTAATTTACTTCAGTGCAAGGTGTATAAAATGTGCTGGTTCTCACCTGGGAGCATTTCATAAGGATATATGGTCGTAAGTGGGTGTGAGGTGGTATTTCACAGGTTTTTAAGAGTATGATTTCCAGGAAGCTGAAAAGAAGTGTGCAGCTGTTCCAGAATTTTCCTGAGAGCCAGTAACTTGGCTCTTATAAGCTGTTTTGAAAATCGCATGTAACATGTCTGCGCGTTCTAAAAATATTGTCTTAAAAACCTATGTGTAGGATATAATAATTTGCAGTGCTGCAATAGAAATGTACTTTGTGAGCGGTTTCTTTTCAAGATACTTGACCTTTTAGTGGTTTGTGGTTTTTTTTTTTTTTCTTTCCTTCCTTTTTTTCCCCATGAAGTCTGCAACTAACCACTGAAGGGCCTAGCTAGCAGTGACAGCATAAAGGCATGTGCCTGGCAAAGTTGTGAGAGAAACACCTTTTTATTAGAATAATGTGAATGAGAAATTTAAAGTTTCTAGATTTACTTGAAATGCCCTAGCTGTCTGTGCCTTGTGTTGTTCAGACTGGTTTTCAAAGTGATGTGTCCTTTTGGTGACATTGAATGCTTGAAAGGCAGGAGACTAGTATTTTCTTTTCTTTGGCATTGTCTTACACCTACAGTGAATCATACTTGCAGATTAGACATTTATAAATTGAAATGGTAAAACTGGAACTGAGTCAACTGAAGAGACAAAGTGCACCTTTAAAACCTTATTAGTTCAGTGAAGACCCCAGGCTGGAAAATCTGGCTCTGTTTTTGTCCCACAATGGTTCTGACACACCTAAACATTACAAACAAACACATTATGGGAAGGGGAGTGAGTTTGGGAGGAATGCTTTGCATGTGTTTATCTGTAGCTGGGAACTCAAGTTGTTGCTTTTTTCTGAATTCTTGCAGGTGAAAGTGATGGTAAGGATTTGTTCCTCCCAAGGAGCACATGAAACATCTGAATCGATGTCCTTCCTAAAGGTAGACCCACGAAAAAAGCAAATCACGTTTTATGATCCAGCGACAAGTGGGCCTTCCAATGCGGGTCACAGAAGAGGTGTTGTTGCTGTCCCAAAGATGTTTGCCTTTGATGCAGTTTTTCCCCAGGATGCTTCACAGGTACTGGAGTCACTCGTATAAACCTCCTGAGTCTTCTCATGGCCACAGCATTTGATTGCCTGAAGAGTTCTTTTCTGTTTCTGGGGAATGTTATTTGAATGGCTTACCTTAATACCTGGAAAAAACATGGTAATTAATAGACAAGTGGGTAAAATCTTACATTTTTTGTTTAGTTGAGATGTGAAATTAATGAATAATAGCTGGGGAGAAGGGTTTTCTGACTAAATTATCTTCTTACATATTCTCTTGCTAGTGAAATACACACAGCCAATTTGAAATCCAGTTTTCCATCCATCTAGTTTTTAACCCATTTGATGGCACTGAAATAAAGTCCTTCCCCACAGCTTTCAATGGGAAATAAACGTGTACTTAATGTTAAACAAAATGCTGTTAGGAGCAAAGATAAATCTAACTCCTTGGGATTGCTGATTACTGGAACAGGGAGCTTTTATATTCTCTTCAACTTTTCCAGTTTGTTTATACTGTGTTTTTTACTGATTATTTTATGTTGATGGTTGTGCTGATGGTGGTGTGTGTCTTTCTTTTGGCCTGCAAAAGGGAGCATTTGTTTGGTAGTAGCCCCAGACCTGAAATCTGCTACACAGACAGGATGGCTGGTCTTTGACAGAATTGGGGTCTGCAGTATATTCAGTGAGGTTGTACTCATGGAGACCTCGAATTTCTTTCTGTGAAGAATCTTTGGTTCAGAGAAAAAAAAACCTAGAACAGCTTTAAAAAGAACAACTACTTCAACAGTGTTTGAAGAACTATGCCAAGTTTGAACTGCTGAAAAAAAATGAGAGTGAAAACTACACTATAAACATCCGAGGAGAAATGGATTAATGTTGAGAAAATATGACAAGGTTGAGTTTATAATCCCACACTCAGATCTTCTCCTAGGGTTTTGTTTAATTTTTTGGGTCCCAGACTATAGATAGGAAAATACCTATTAAATCTAAGTTCTAACCAAGCACTAAAGATGGAGAATAACTTTCCACACACATAAGTGCCTAAAGCAATGGTAACCACAACCAAAAGCTGTGTTTAAACTCCTGTATGAGTTCAACCAGGGTCTTTGTGCAGAAATACACAACAGTGATATCAACATTAGTCCAGAACTGGAAGTGAGCTTTTCTTACTTGTGCTGCCAGCCCTGCTGCAAGGTGGCTGGTCACAGCCTGCTTGTCTGCTGATTTTGGCACCTGTCTTTCAGGCTGTTGGCCTCTGGTTTGGGCTGGCTTTTCAGTTACTTGTAGTGGGCCTGTTGGGTGGCCTGTTGTGGTGTTTTTGGGTGACATTGGCCAGTGCAGCCCCTTCTGTACAGGCATCATTGCTGGAGGCAAACTTGCTGCCATGCACATTTAAACTGCACCTTATCATTTCACTGTAGTTACATATTTACAGCTATTACCGCGATGCCCCGTTATTACGGCTTATCCCGGTAATCAGTTGAAGACGCAGAAATAATGAGAGCTGGACTTCAGGCTGTGTTCAGAGCAAGGGCGGAAAAGGGGGGAAACCCCTTTCGTTTTATTCTTATATACACTTTTTGAAATCACAGATCATTGGAGAAAGTTAACACTTCCGTCTCTAACTATATTGGTTACAAGAAGTGTCCGTCAAAAGGATCTGTGTCCATGGGAAAGGAATGTAAAAAGATAATTTTTACAACAACATAGCTATGTTTACAGAAATCGTCCTTGAGACTGTCTAACAGAGAAAACTAGCTATTTTACAGTGAAAAATGGGCAACATACAGCAGTCCTCTCTCCTGCCCCTAGTTGCTGTACTTAATAGATCATCTTATTGTATATTTGAAACCTTCACTGATGTGGATAAACTGGTTTTAGTTTAATCAAGTATTTTAGCAAGTTCTCTTTATTGATGATGATGTTTCTGCTGGAAGAAGAAAGTGTGATACTATGAAATCTTATTCAGGGATCTTAATGCATTTTCTCCAGTATGGATGTCTTTTTAATTCCTGTGAGCACTCCTGAGTAGCTTAATTTCAGTGGAGTTGCTACTATTACTGAATAGCCTTGGCTAAGCTATTATATCAGCAGGAAGCCTGGTTGGATAGCATTCCATTTGCTACATTAGTCGTAGAATCAATATTCCAAGAGAATAGGTTTAATAGAATTGAAAACTATTTTAGGCTGTAGCAGCATATTTTATTATTTTTTAAGATAGCATAGTAACTAAAATAATATGACCAATGCCATAAAAATGGGGGGAATATTGTGCCTCAAAAATATTGACTCATTCATTTCATTACAGAAGAACGGTAAAAACCACAGCAGTATATGCTCTTTCTCTTATTTGTCTCCAATTTTTCTTTCAGGCTGAGGTATGCTCTGGAACAGTAGCAGAAGTAATCCAGTCTGTTGTGAATGGTGCAGATGGTTGCATATTTTGCTTTGGTCATGTCAAGCTTGGTGAGCTCCCAAATTCGTTACAGTTAATTACTATGTCAGTCTGGTAATTACATGCTGTCAGCTCCTGGAACAATAAACCTGGATTATATGAATAGATTAGAATTTCTTTTTAATTAGCTTTGCAAACTTATCACAGTTTATTTATACACTGTGATTGTAAGTTTCAATTTGAAAAGGTAAAACGTAGCATCAGATTAGCTTATTCAAGAGCAAGTTTATGTAGATGCATTGTGATGAAAATCAAAAGTTCAGAGATGTTTTTAACATTAATTTGCTGTGGGTCTGGCTTACAAAACTTTCAAGCCTAATTGAATAAATAGTAATGGATTATTAATTACGTACTTTGAATTTTTGCATCTGTTCTTTATCTGTGCAGCACATGGCATTACATGTAATGTGCAGTGGTGATATCAGGTGGTATTAGGAAGAGATACTATATTGTACAAGAAAGGTAAATTGTGTTCATGTTTGTCTTTTCATTCTAGGAAAATCTTTTACCATGATTGGGAAAGATAACTCCACACAAAACCTTGGTATCATCCCCTGTGCAATTTCTTGGCTCTTCAAATTAATCAATGAACGTAAAGAAAAAACTGGAACTCGTTTCTCTATTAGAGTATCTGCTGTGGAGATCAGTGGCAAAGATGAAAACCTTAAGGATTTGTTAGCTGAAGTAGCCACTGGCAGCCTTCAGGATGGTCAATCTCCTGGGGTTTATCTGAGAGAAGATCCAATATGTGGAACCCAGGTATAATGAATATCACAACATAGATTTATCTGAGCCTGACTTTCTTCTACTTTTTATTTCCTTTATTCTGACAACAATTATGATGACTTTTAAGCCAGTAAAAAAAATTTATTGCTTTTAATTTATAAGCCCTTCTCCCATGGTGTACATATTTGTTTCTTTTAGTGCCCTGGAGATTTAGCCAGTTCAGCAAAAAATAATAAAAAAAAATGCCCCTTTGCTAATTAGTCATTTTCTTGTTTATATTCAAGCTTCAAAACCAAAGTGAGCTAAGGGCCCCAACAGCAGAGAAAGCTGCCTTTTTCCTTGATGCTGCAATTGCTGCCAGAAGCACCAGCAAGCCTGAATGTGAGGAAGAAGATAGGAGGAATTCACACATGCTCTTTACTCTTCACATATACCAGTATCGCATGGAGAAGAGTGGCAAAGGCGGAAGTATGGATGTTCTTACCATATTCTTTATTTTTAAATGATGTGGGCTTGCATTATTTTTAATAATAATTTGCAATTAAGTTAAAAAAGAAAAAATTAACTCTCAAGCCAGTTGAGTCACCTTTAACTTTTGTAGCTGTGACTAATATCTGGTTTCCTTACAATTAAATATTAATTTGGTCATTATCCCATGCTGTATTCATTATTTTCCTCATTTGAATGCCTTTTGAATAGCAGGTTTGGCTTGAGTCCATGCAAGAACGTGATACACAACTGGTTTTCACCCTTTTGTTTCAGTGTCTGGAGGACGCAGTCGTTTGCATCTCATTGATCTAGGGAGCTGTGAAAAAGTGCTGAGCAAGAGCCGAGATGGAGGAGGCTCTCTGTGTCTCTCTCTCTCTGCCCTGGGAAATGTAATTTTGGCCTTAATTAATGGTGCTAAGCATGTGCCGTATAAGTAAGTGAATTCTTGTCTGTGTTATCTTAAATTTGTGGCTGGTGTTACCTGAGAAATTTATTACATCAACAATTTGCTCTTTACCTAAGATGAAGTTTAAAAAAATTCTGTCAGAGAGAATCTGTCTTCTTTTAAGGTCACTATATTGCAGGTACATGTGTCTATTCATCTGCCTGTCCATATTGACATACACACAGGTTCTTAAATGTTCAAGTAACATGACATTCTTAATTATGTGGCCAAAAATTATATGCATATTGTTATATATTGAAGTTGGGTGAAGTGTTGGGGAGGGTTTGATTGTGGAAAGAAGTGAGGGAAAAATAGTCAAGAAGTTTTCCTTCCTTCTCTCTCATCTTTGTTTCCTGGGTATGGAATGTAGGCTGATCTCAGCCAGCTGGACATTAGTAAAAAATTAAACCAAAATTTCATAGGATTTTCTCTTCTTTTTCCAAATATAAAAATTGTATTGAGATTTCAGAAAATATTTGAGAGTTGATCGAGTATGGTCATCAAAGGTTGTTATTTCTGTATGCCTTTTGGAATTACACATTTTTTCAATTAAAAAAAGAAGACCACTGTGTTGCACATTTGTTTAGCAGACGGAAACATTTAGGTGTGTTCCTTTGTGGAGTGTCCTTGACAATAAATTTGTGTCAAACACACCTGTGGAGAGCCCAGCTTCAAGACAACAGCCACATTGTAAGCACCCTTACCAGAACTTGGCCTTCAGTCCTTAAATTTAATTGCTGCTTGTCTTAATGCATTAGAACTTTTTGCTGTTGTTATCAATCATGTCATTGCACATATTTATCTAGTGATACATCTCAAACAGGTGTTTTTTCTTTCTGTATTAGGTAGAAAGATATTTCCCTCAGGCTAGTGGGTAGGTTGGTGTATGGAGTAGAGGATGGGTGGGTTAGAATAGGGAAGGGCAGATGCTCAACTTTGTCACCTATCAGGGTTTAGTGAGCAGACATGACAGGAGTTCCCTCATGTTGAACCAGCTCATGGGGGGGCAACGAGAAGCAGCCTCCAGGGAGCCATGGGGAAAGATGTCTTGGAGACCAGTGGAGGACAAAATGTCACCTCTCTTGTCAGTTTTACTGTCCATATTGGAGGATTTGCATCATCAGGAAAGCCTTCAGAGATAAGTTCTGCATCCCGTTTGCTATGTCAGAGCAGACCACAGGTGGAAGAATGGAAAGAATTAGGTGGGCTGACACTTATATTTCTGATATCTAACATTGTTGACTTCTTTTTTTCTTATTATCAAAATTGTTTGCATAGCGCTCACAGAGTGGCACTCTCCAGGTACTAAGTCTCTTCAGCTAAAAATACAGCACTCATGAGCTTTTTTGGGTAATATGAGCTAAACCTGAGATAACTAGTTATCAGTCAACTGGTTTACAATTTTCTAAGTAACAAAATTACTTATCTTACTGTAAATACACGGGCAGATAAATTAAAATACTGGTATCTTTGTATGGGTACATTTAGACACCTTTTACATGTGGTCAATAAACGGAGCATACTTCTTATCTACATGTACCACACATGGATGTGAGTGAAAGCACAGCTTGTGGTGTAAAATTCTGCAAAAAAAGGTGGTGATTCCTTTGAATAATCCTGATTTTCTCATTTGTCACACAGGGACAACAAGTTGACCATGTTGTTGAGGGAATCACTTGGGAACATCAACTGCAGGACTACTATGATTGCGCATATTTCTGACTCCCCAGCGAATTATGCAGAGACTCTCACCACTGTTCAGCTCGCGTCGCGAATCCACCGAATGAGAAAGAAGAAATCCAAGGTTGGTTCACAAACAAGCAGAAATTAATTCACTTGAAAATGAGTTTTCCTAACCTCTCAGTAGGGGAACATGGGATTTCTTGATGATGGGAAGTGATACAAAATGCATAAAAGCTCAGGAGAGGAACTGACAAATGACTTGGCACTGAGCCATCATCCTGCCCCCAGTCCTTAATCCTGAAATGCCCTTCTTTTTGTTTCAAACACACATTCTTTCTTTGCTTACATGTGGAACTATCTCAAAAGCTTCTATTTGTATTAATTAAAAATCAATAGAGAAGGAATAGAAAACTATTGAGGAGAGAGACAATGCATAATATTTAATGGAAATTATTGGAAAAAGTGTGATTGTTCTATTATTACTAATACAGTAAAATCTATGTAGCATGTTATTTTAATTTATCCTGCCCTCCAGTATTTTCCCGCTAGATGTAGTTGTGATAGTATACACAAAGCACAGATCATATAGCAAACCTCACCTTTTAATCAATTACAGGTGAATATATGTACTTATTTACCAGTTTATTTTAATAACTTTTCCCTTACTGGTCATTTGCAGTATGCATCCAGCTCGTCTGGAGGAGAGAGTTCATGTGAAGAAGGACATGTCCGGAGACCGCCCCATTTGCGACCATTCCACCCACGAACTGTTGCCCTTGACCCTGACCTTCCTGTCCTGAATATATCCAGTGATCCTGATTATTCCTCCAGCAGTGAACAGTCGTGTGATACTGTCATCTATGTTGGTCCCAATGGTGCAGCTTTGTCTGACAGGGAATTGACAGATAATGAAGGTCCTCCGGAGTTTGTTCCCATTATCCCGTCCCTAAATAAGAAGAGAAATAAAGACAATTCTGCTCTTGGTAGGAGTTCTGATAAGGACCATTTTAAATGCAACACTTTTGCTGAACTGCAAGAAAGGTTAGAGTGCATTGATGGAAGTGAGGAACCCATGAAATTTGCTTGTGGAGAAATCTCTGTTGGGTCCAACTGTAATCCTGTTCCTGGAAGTACAGAAAATGCACAGTCTAAGTTGATAAAGGAAAAAATATCTTCTCCTTCTGGAGGATTTAAGAAACCGATTCCACAAGAAACTGCATCTCCCAAAAAAGGACATAACCTTCCTTTCCAGGCTGTTGCACCAAGGGGTGGCAATGGAAACTGTCAAGAAAATAGCACACCTCACCTGAAAGCAGAACTTTCCAAGCTGCAGAGCAGAGCTGACAACAAAATAATAGACTCTATCCTGGAGGAAGGGAGAGAGACAATCACTGATTCCCTGCAGTCTTCAAGGTGTAGCCCTTTGAGGAATCCAGAGCAGAATAAGGTCACAGCTGAATGTGACACTAAGGAAAAGTCCTTGTACGTGAAGAGACCCTTGCCAAGCCCAGCACCTCCCCCTCCACAGCAGAGAGAGCACTCACCAAGCTCCAAAGCTGAGAATTTGGAACTGGACAATAGCAATGCAGTTCGGACTCCTCCTGTGGGAATGAGCAAACAGATGGGAAACAAACCTGAGCAAAACCCTGTAGGAAGCACATTCCTGGTTGGTAGCAATACCCAGGGTCAGTCAGGTGCGATAGAGGTACACAGCTTCAGGTCAGCATTCAGAGGGAAGTGTTTTGATCGGGATATACTGACCACCACAGTGACTTTGCAGCAGCCTGTTGAGCTGAATGGAGAGGATGAGCTTGTTTTCACAGTGGTGGAAGAGCTATCTATTAGTGGAATTATGGATAATGGGAGACCTTCCAGTATCATTAGCTTTAACAGTGACTGCTCCCTTCAGGCCCTTGCATCAGGTTCGAGGCCAGTCAGTATTATCAGCAGCATAAATGATGAGTTTGATGCTTATACCTCACAGGAGACGTCTACTGGTGTAAATATTGATATTGTTGTGCCCTTTGCTAAGGACACCTTTACCAGCAGCAGACGTTCCTCCATCAGTTCATGGCTTAGTGAAGTCAGCATCTGTACAATTGAAAGTGATGGAGCCCAGTCTAGTGACAGTTTTGTTGCACAGTCATCTTACAACTGTAATAAGTCTGAGGAACCCTTTGGCTTGGATTCATCCCATTTATGTGTACCCCTGAAAAGCGCTCTGAACGACAGTGGATTTTGCTTCTCTGAACTGGAGAGTGAGAGCTTGAGTTCCAGCAAGCTTTCCTCAGGCATCAGCAAAAGCCCTCAAACCTCTGAAACTACCAAAGCATCTCAGATAAAAAGTGCTTTTTGTGTCACTGATCAGCCAGTAAAAATTAAATTTAGTAATTCTCGTGATATGCCTGTGATAGAAACAATACATTCTAGTCTTCCTAGGAAAACAAAAACTACCTCTTCTCCAATCCACAATAATACTGTCCTTGGTTATAAAGAGCTACAGAATCCACATGGTATGTTTGAAGATCCTTGGCTGTTACGCACCGATTATCAGTTGGAAGCAAAACCTGCAGACTCACTGCTGTCTCCAAAACCTCACACGTTTGGTACTGAGAAGCAGCCAGAAAAGGCTGCCCAGTGTTTTGGCACAGCATCCAGGCCAATGAAGTCGCAGACATCGCTCACCTGTTCACAGAGGGTTGTGGATGGCTGTGAAATGGCCTGCAAATCCTCCAGCGGAGCTGCAAAGAAGTCGGAAGTTGCAATGAAGATGCCGCAGCTGAAGAGAGGAGCCACCACACTAGGAGTGGTCCCAGTGTCACATGCTAACAGTACTTTGCCAGAGTCTGTGACCCGGGGGAATTCTGACGCTCCCTTGGCCACTGGCAGCTTGAAATCATCGCTGGGAAAGAAGAATGCACCACAGAAATCAACCATGATGCCCAGACCAGGTGGGCCAACACCTCCAACACCTCCTGTACGCAAGTCAAGCCTGGAGCAGAAACCTGTTGGTCTGGGTAACGGTGGGGGGAAAGCCTCTGGCCTGGACTTTGCCAGAGCTGCCATGCCAAAGGCTGAAGATGAAGCAGATTTGAGGTTGAAAGCTGGATCTTACTTTAGTGAAAGTGCCAGCAGCAAAATGAACCTGAAGGGTGACCACTCTTTGCCCAAGATGACGTCCAGCTTAAAGGTGAAGGCGTCAAAGAGTGAAACTGTGCACCGATATGGAAGCCACATGTCTCTGGAGAGGTGTGACAGCCTGACATCAGTTGGATCCAAAGCAAGCATGGTGAGGGAGAGTGGGAGCACTGGCAACAGCCGGGCAGGGCGCTCTGTCCCCAGGCTGGGGGTCCCTCCTGTTACTTCCAATGTGGGTTTACCACTGCCCTTCGCCGCCCCTGCACCTGGTAAAAACAGCCAGGCCAAACCCACCGCTAACCAGAAGGTGCAAGCCAATGGGAATAAAACCCGGGGCCTCTCTGCCAGTGGCTCAAAGTCTCTCAGCTCCTCTGTGAAGTCCCTGGCACAGCCTGCGGGGAAGGGCTCTGGCATGGCCCCTGGCGGGAAGGCAACCCCCCGTTCTGTGCAGCCCGTCAGCGGCAAACCCGGCCGTGGGACCATCATGGGCACCAAGCAGGCCATGAGGGCAGCCAACAGCCGTGTGAACGAGCTGGTGTTGGGTGGCTCTGCCAAGGCAGGGCACTTCCGAGGCTCCACTGACTCCGACAGTGGCAATGACAGTGGAATCAACCTCAGTGATGAGAAGTCACAAATGCCAGTGCTGCCGTCTCCCTACAGCAAGATAACGGCCCCGCGGCGGCCACAGCGCTACAGCAGCGGGCATGGCAGTGACAACAGCAGCGTCCTGAGCGGGGAGCTGCCTCCAGCCATGGGGAGGACAGCTTTGTTCTACCACAGTGGGGGCAGCAGTGGCTACGAGAGCATGATTCGGGACAGTGAGGCCACTGGCAGTGCCTCCTCGGCACATGACTCCATGAGCGAGAGCGGGATGTCATCGCCGGGTCGGATGAGGAGCCTTAAATCCCCCAAGAAACGATCAACAGGTGAGAAAGGATAGGGCAGGTGACCAGGTGTCTGCTGGTGCTCCGCTGCATCCCTGAGGATGGAGGTGGTTTTTGGTGTCTCTGATAGAGAGAGGAGGCTTGGAGGGAACTCAAAGCAGGGAGGTGGACTGACTGCATGCACTTGCGTGTGCATGTGTATTGTACTGCTGTGACAGCAGCTACTTGTCATTTATTTCACTTCAAAGCTGCAGGTGTTGTGGTGGAGAGGGCAGGAGAGGTGTGGGGTGCCCTGGGGTGCCGGCAGCCTCCCTAAAAGGGAGGAGGCAGCAGGTGGCTGCCGGCAGATGGGGGACATTCCTCCCTCCCTCATCAGGGCCGGCACCAGGGTGGCCCAAATAGGAGGGTGTTATGGGTGGGTTGGGAAAAGTGAGGTGCTGGGTGAGTGCTCATGAGTTTTTGTGAGGATCAAGTGAGTGATCCTGGAAGACTGGTGGGAGAAAGGCAGTGAGGAGAGGAGGAGCTCTGCTGCTAGGTGTCTGTGAGGGAATGCCAGAGAGACCAGCTGGGACTGTAGTTTGGAAACAAAGGAATAGGCCTGGAGGGGAGAAGAGTGTTTGTGAATTAATGAGGATTGCTAAATGTGCGTTAGATTACCCAAAGGTAAAGCTTAGGGGCAGAGCAGTAGGGCGTGTGTGTAAGATGAAGCAATTCTTAAGTTAATGCTACGAGCTAATCACAAAATTATTGTATTGCACTGTAATAGTATTTATATACAGAAATTTTAGGGTGTATGTGTGGATACTATAAGCAGCAGGAAACTGACTGGGGGAGTTGCTTGGAAGACGAGTCTCTGGCTCACTTGCTGTGTCTGACCACACCAAGCAAAGGTGGGTGTATGGGAGCCAGGTCACCTTTCTTTTTCTCTGGTGCCTTTCCTTATAGCTTTCACAGGTGGTGCTCATGAAAGTGCAGTTGTAGTCAAGTGCATTTGTGGCCAGCTTCAAAATCCAGCTCATATGATTGCTGTTACAGTGTTCATTTTTACCGATCTAGGTTGAAATCCTGTGTTATCATAAAGAATCCACGGCAATCAGTGCTGTGTAGCTAATGAACAGCAATCTTCTTCAGCAACCTGGGCATACTGACTGTTGGAAATACAGTAGGAACTAATATCAGCAATGTGCTAAATCCAAACTTTTGTTTGGAAAGTGGCAATTATTTCAATCCCTGTAGGTACCCAGTGTGCTCAGTTCTGGCAGTAAAACCAAGTGAGTGAAGCTGATCTCATGGTGCTTTTTGGTCAAGACAGCTGAGTTGCTTCAGCAAGTGATACATCATTTTGGCAACTTAGTACAATATTTGCTGCAGTTCTCTTTCCATAGCATATCAGCCTCTTAAACCTTTCCTACAAATCAATATTAACAGCTGTATAAGTTGCACACATATTGAGAAGACATTACCCACTGATGGATTTGTATTTGTTTTTGCCCCAGGAAATGCTTATAAGGTCTTTAAAAATGACAAAGTGTTTCTTTCTCCAGTTGTAATTGCTCTATATCAGTAAATTATGTATTACTTTTTTGGAGTGCTGTAGACTTCAAGAAAATAATGTGTTTTATGCATGAAATGTGGTTTACCAGGAAATGCATCGAATATTTCTTACGAGAAATGTTTGGTTCAGACCCATTATTGTTCTAAAATAGTTCTAATCTTTGCACGTTATTACATATTCTTGGAGTAGCTTATGTTGCTCCAAACTGTGTTGGAGTCATGCAGTCTCTGGATTTAAGGACAGATCCTACTTCTGTATATGTCACTCTAAACTTGTCCTCTTATCCTTTAACTTCATCCTTGGAGAAATGATGTTGACCCTGGCTTGTGCAGTGGAAGGAAATGGAGTTTGCCTGCTTATTGCATGTGTTTGACTGCATCTGTTTGGTTTCCCCTTCAGAGGGATTCTGCTTACTTAGAAATTAGCAAGGATGCAACAAGAATGAGGGTTGTTTTTCTTAAGATTATGTAAAGCAGGTAACTCTTTGGATATCAGTGGAGATGTTTTGCTTTGGGGCTATCTGCTGGGATTTTGTCTTCATTTCATGTTGCAGTTTGTGACAGAGCTTACCTGACAGCCTTAACTTGCACTTACCTCTCTTGTAGAGGTCTCAGCCTGAAAGTTATTTTGGCAGCACTGTCCTCTGAGCAGTGCTGCCTTGTCTGTTTGATGTGCTCCCTTTTGTAAGAGCAGAAGAAATAAGACTTCTTACCTGTGAGTTCTTTTTTAATAAGAGGAGGAAGTTAAATATTAAATTGATTGTTAGCAGTCACCTAAAACCTGCTTATAATTACTGCTACTGTGTCATTTCAGCTTGTTTCTGGTGGCCTTCAGCCCTCCTCTACCTAGGGGTTGGACTGCAGCCTTGTTAATGTTGCCTGACCAGCTCTGTGCATGTACTCATCCTTGAGACATGTTCTGTAAAGGTCAGGCTTTTAGAGAATGGAAAGAGACTTAATAATCACAAAAATTGCTGGACACAAAAGTGCCAACTCCTGTAATGAAAAGTATCAGCATTTTTGAAGTATATAACTCAGTCTCTTCTTCATGAAACTTAAGCCCTAGCAGATGCATCATGGTCCCAGTATGCTGTTTCTTGGTAAATCTGGGACCATTCTATTGAGGGCTGCCTGAATTGGCACATTGTGTATGCACTGAGCTTCTGGGTGCTGGTGCAGAGGGTTGATGTCTCAATGTTAGAGGTAGCTCAAGTTGCAACTTGGTTGATGCCTTCTGAATGCCTCTCAATCCCACAAAAGTCACTGAAAACTGCTGGTATATAGCACCCTAAAATACCAGTAGTAGTTCTGGAGGGAACTGGTTGGTCTTGGCAAAGAGGTAGTGCAATGAGAGGAGTCTTAGATAGCCTTGCTTGGCTGTCTAGCTACCTGGGGGAGCAGATTTCTAGATAAGTCAGCCATTTTCAGTATTGGTTTGAGATTATTCACAATCTCATTGCCTGTGCAAGGTAATGAATACCATTGTAGTCCACCAAAGAAAAATCAATCCAGGCAAAATATTTCTGCAAGGAGAGAATAAAGAACTGATGTTCAGACATCTGCTTTGGGAGAGGAACTGCTGTTGCTCCCATCTGTGAACCAAGTGAAACCTACTTTGTCAAGGCAGTAACTCAATTAGCAGCCTGAGGGTATTTTACTAAATGGAAAACATCAAGAAAAGCATTTCTTCCTAAGTATGCTGAGAACCTGGATCTTTCTTTAATTCACTGCAGTGTGTTCTGCAGCTTGTTAGTCTCTTAGAGTCTGAGGTTGTTTTTGTATTTTAGGTCTCCAGCGTCGTAGACTGATTCCTGCTCCATTGCCAGATGCTGCCTCCTTAGGAAGAAAACCCAGTGTCACTGGCCAATGGGTTGATCTACCACCTTTGCCAGGCACTTTAAAAGAGCCATTTGAAATTAAAGTTTATGAGATTGATGATGTGGAAAGATTACAGCGACACAGACAAGAGGAAACTGAGGTCAGAACATATTTTACAACTGTAGACAACTTAAATTACAATATACAGACAGAGTCCTTGCTTGAATGCCAGAATGGTGTTCAGGAAATTGATTGCAATTAAAGTACTATAATTATTAATTTTATAATTCGTATGTTGGGGTACCCTTAACACAGAAAATGAAAATGAGTACTTTCTAAAATTAATTGTGTCTAACATGACTGATGGTGTAAATGGAAGTTACCAATGAATACATTATGAGAAGACTTCATAATCTTAGCCTGGCTGATAAAACCTTACAGGCTCCCTCAACGATAGGGTCATTAACTCTTTATGTAAATGACAGGATTCTATTAAATCAGGGATACACTAAGTTTAACTTGCAATTGGAAAACACTTGAGCTAATTCTGTTTTGGAGACCAGAAGTCTATGTTCTACTGATGCCTTTTTCCCATTTCTTTCATAATAGCCTTTCCAGGATGTTGAGAAGGTAGGAATGCTCTTAAGAAAATAAGAATTCATATGTTTTAATATTAACTGTAATTTGTAACATTATCATTAGCTGTGTTTATAATTTTCACTACTGGAAAAAGTACTTATCTACAAACAGTAGTAATTTCAGAATGTATTAAGAGATGTTTGCTAATTCAGAGAAGTGCAACAAATGCTCAAGTGATGTAGCTTGCTCTTCCTCTGGATTAGAATCCAGTAATGTAAACTTCAAATAAAAAGACCCCCCTCCCCCAGAATCCCATAAAAACCCCACCAACCCCACAACCAAATGAAACAACCCACCTGTTAACTCTTACAAGTAGTGAGTTGGGAGCAATTTGTGTCAGACTGTTGGAAGCCAGCTCACAACAGGAAAATTCATGGAATGGTCTTTCTGTGTCTTAAAAGGGTCTGATGTATTTCCATACCAAGCTGAAGATATTAGAGAGGCGCCAGCAGCGAATCAAAGAAATAAAGGCAAAGCATGAATTTTTGAAGGAAGAGTTGGAAGAGACAAAGTGCAGGTTGATGATGGATCCAAATAAATGGAAAGAAGACTGTAAGTATTTTGCAAAAACAGCTGTATGATCAGTAATTAACTGATTTTCAGCATGTCAGCAGTCCCACTGAAAAACTTAATTTCTTGCTAAGGTATTTTGCTGAATTGAGTCCTAAAATACTCTGAGACTTAATCTATGTTTCTGTAATATGGGATTTGAACAACGGAAACATCCAAACCCACCAGAAGAAAATGTCAAAATGGTGCAGAGACACACTGTGATGCTTGTTAATATTAAATATTTTTGTAATCTTTTCTTACTATTTTTTCTGAAGAAGAAAAGAAATTCTTTCTATATTCATGTTATAGGTGGGAAATTGAGGCTTGAGATTTGTTCACAGACCGAATGCTGGGCTTAGCTGGAGCCTCAAGGTAGAGTTTTGCATCTGGTGAACAAAGTGAAAAAGGAGTCAGTTCAAGAGAAATTAAATTTTACTCTACATTATTTGCTCCCTTGTGATAGAATAATGTTTTACCATGAGCTGTTTCTCTTACTCAGTAATTTTTTGTCTGACAGTTGAAGTGGATCCTGATCTTGATAAGGAGTCACAGGAGTACCTGGAGGCACTGGAACAAGTGACAGAAGAACTGGAGCAGTGTGTTAATCTGTGCAAGTCACATATCATGATAGTGACGTGTTTTGATATTGGAATAACAGATGCGCAAGATGGAGTGAGGGAAGTGGAGGTTTGAAGAGAGTTTTTTCAAGGGACTGAAGGAAGTGAAGCTGGGTCGTCCGACATATAGTAAAGAGATAAAGTAGCTGGGAAGTGAAGAAGGAATGGTGAAGACTAAAAAGCAACAATGAATGTTGTAGGAGAAAGAAACAGCTGAGGAATGGGAATGTTATAAATCATTTGGTGCCTCAATGTGACCTGAGCTGTACAATGATAAAAGTAGGATCAAATATTGCTTCTACCAGAGGAAAGTGAAGAAATTTAGTACAAACCATGATGTTAATCAACAAACAAACAAACATAAAATGGAAGTGCCTTTAAAGTTAATTTGATTTTCATTTTTGTATTTGGTGCTAGAATTAAAGCCAGCAAACCTAAGCAGACCACAAAATGTATTCCTGCGAAATATTTTATACTGTATAGTGTATTTATGACTATATGTAAAAAACAAACAACATTGTAGCAAAAGCAATAAGTAAATTATGTTTTCATACCTGAACTTGCCTTCTTGTTTCATAGAAAAGCTGTTTTATGTAGCAGAATTAAAATTGTATTATAATTGTTTTCTTGGTTAGGGTTCAAGATATTTTTATGAACATTTATCTATTGAAAAGGAGTATTATGGCATTTTGAGATGATTGTTTTACCTTCAGGTTTTGTATTATTACTTTTTCAGATCAAAATAAATGTTTGTTTTCCATTTTATATATACATATATAGATATATATTAACTGCTTACGTACTTCCTTGGTTACTAACCTCACTTTTCACAGACCTGGTCTTTTTTGGAGTTGTAAACTTAATGTGAGGAAGTCTACAAAGGGCACTGTGGTTTGTTTTGGTTTTCTTTTTTTCCTCTCTGACTGCAGGAAATGAGATTTATGTTTATTACCAAAACCATAAAACAAGCAAAAAAAAAAAAGGAGCAAAAAGTTTTTGTAAATGTTAAGTTAGGTCCATATTTTTATATAGTTTTGACTATAAATATAGCATTTGCATTTTGAACTTTTAAGACAAATAGTATATCTTTTTACAGTTTTTCTAAGGAAGGCAAACCCTCAGGATCAAATTTATACATGCTGCATGAGATTTGTGCTTTTTTGAAGGAGGCCACTTAAGTGTGGAAACTATTGATAAATTGTTGCCAAACAAATACTTTTGAAAAGGTTTAATAGTGTATGTAATACCACATTTCATAACAAATCATATTTTCTAATCATCTTCCTTTTTATGGTTTTTTCAAATCCTTTGTATAAATATGTATTATAACAGCTTGCTTCAGTTTTTATCTGTGAATAAAAGATACATCTATTGTTACGAGCGCTTTTTGCCGTGTATGTGATTTTAATGTTCAGAAGATGGAGGACGGCCTGTGGTACACTGTATTAAATGTCATATTGCACTGTCTCTGCCCCAGAGGTGTTCAACTGGGAATAAAGTTCTGACATTAGTCATCATAAACCAACCAGGAAAGAGAGATGAAACACCAAAGGGTGAAATAAATAGCAATGATAATACTTATATTCTCTTAGCACTTTATAGTTTATAGAACAAAGATCTGCGGCTCACAGACTTGTTTTCCCTGATGAAAAAAAGCAATTAAAAATGGGTCTGAAAACACAAGAAAACTAGGACTGGAATCAAGCCCTGGGCCCCATAGGTCCATCATGGCAAACAATGGCATTCCTTTCTCTCTGACAGTGCTGTGTTTTTTCCCTGGTTGCACAGCAGCTGTGGCTGGTCCTCAGCTCCTGGTGCTGGCTGGAGTCTCCCCAGGCAGGGTTAATGCAAAGCTTCTGCTTCTAATGACACCATCCCCAGCGTTTTCCAGCCATTTGGTCGAGTGGCTGATAATGTGTGAAGTTTCCACCTCCCTCTTTTTCTCTCCCTTAGTAGCCCTAACAGCATGGCATCCATGCATTGAGTTTTCTTACCCTCACAAGATGACTGTGAGGTGGGTAAATTATTTCCTCCCCATTCTGCAGCTGGAGAAGTGGGAGAGTCAGAGCAAGAGTTTGATGCTTAAACATCGTTGTGACCTTGCATAGGTTACAAAGGATGCTTTTTTGTATCCTTCTGATTTATCCCTTGAAAGGGGCGCACCATATTTGTTTACAGACATTTGGCACTGTGTCAGGTTGTGTGCAAGGGACTATGGCATCTAGAATTTCTAGAGGATCCCCTTGCTGATACCCTTGAATACCATCTATATTTATTAACTTGTGAATTCCAGCTAAATTTACTTTCTGTGTGCAGAAAGTCACAGTTTTTCCAAAGATAGAATCAAAACCATGTAGTGATTCAATACATTGTAGTTTCTTTTGGAGCAAGGATCACATAAATAAATACAACCAAAATTAAAAAAAATAGAAGCATGAGAAGAAAGAAGTATTTATTAGCAAAAGGGAAAACCCCCACAAACATGAGGGCAAAAAGAGAATGTATTTATTAGGAGCTCTGCATTTGGTGTTAGGTTCTGCACTGGTGCCATTGCACTGTCCTCTTGAGATGCCCATCTTAATGGTGCTGTGGCAGGATGAGTTGACCTGTGGTACCTCTGAGCCCTGGGCACAGCAAGGCTGGGCACACGCTCTTTTTCAAGGTAGCCTGTAATGTCCTCTTGAATGGACACAGGGGTTTTGTTCCTTTTATTTATTTGCCAGCCACTTCATCCTCTCCTCGGAGGTCTTCATTGTTTCTCCCCCATTCTGGCAATATTATCATGCTCTGAAATAAAAGTGAATCTACTAATAATCCATCCCAGTTTTCATAAACCTGATAATTTGTTTAAATATTCCCCTGTATGGTGTTTGCTGATCAGACTTGCATCCATTAATACTTCCCCCTTAGTTTCTAACTATGGTTATGTTTGCCACAAAGAAGCAAATGAGACATTTCAGGGCTACTTAGTTCCATGTCAACATGGCAATAACATACATATTTAATGGATTTAGCCTCTGGCTTTGTGGCACAAAACAAGCCTGAGATGCAAAATAAGGGGAGACACTGATGGATGAAATACAGAGTTTTCCCTATGCAAATACTTTCTTATTGGTAGTTGTGTATAGTAAATGTCTTTCATATCTCAAGACCTGAGGTAGTCTTTTACTGTTGCAGTTCTGTCCAGCTAAAACTTACACCAATATATACTTAGTTTGTTATTGAAGTCTATTTTGCAAAAGGCTTAATTACATCAGATTAAAAATGATAATTTCAAAATTAAGCTGGATGCTTTATTTCATTCATTGTCTATTGAAATTTAATGATTTAAAATACCTATTAAATTGCATGGTTAAAGAGCTGATTGTGTTGAGCTTGTTATGGTATCAAATAAACTTAAAAACCCACTGGCTTTGGAGAGCTGCTGAATAATTTTTGGCAGGGATAGTTCACACTGGAATTCCTTCTCCCTTACTTGCTGGTTTTTCTATGAAATCTCTCACCTTCTCCTTGCTGGAGCAAACCTTTCTAGGTCCTTTGATGGTCCACTTTACCAAGCAGCCCACATCACACTTATTTCCCAATAAAAGGAAAAAAAAATGCGTTGGCCGCTGCTTGGTTTTTTTTTTTTTTTAGCCAATGCAATGGTGATTCAAAACCTAAAGATTAAATTTCAAGGACACAAATTCCCTTTTCCTCAAACCCCACCTCTCACCAGGTTTCACCAACCAGAAGGCCAGCGGTGAGCTTGCCTGTGTGTGAAGGACAAAGAGAGGAGAGGTCCCCACATGGTCAGGCCTATTTCAGGAGGAGATGAACTATGGACTGCATCAGAAATCAAGGGAGAAAGCAGGGCACTCATCTGGTTATAAGGGACTGGAGAAAGTGAGGAGAAACTTGTGTTCTGGACATGGCCTCCAAGCTTACTTTTGCCTTTTCCCATCCAATGGTCATGGTTCAATACATAAAACTGCTCCTGGGAGATGGGATTTCAACTCCCTTGTCAGGATTTGCAAGTTGGATGGATGTGTTGGAGGACTCAGTAGCCACTTCTGTGAGTTGTGCAGTTGCTAACCATGTACATCAGTGAGGACATTGCTACAAGTGTTTGTAATTGCAGTTTGTATGAACACAGATTCCCTATAGAGAAATACAATGGTGTGTAGGCAAAACACTTGTTTAATATATGTGTAAACCTATTTCCTGCACAGTGTTTCTGGTCTAACCAGTTTCAGCTAAGGCCGTTCCTAGGACACTGTAACTGCAGTATTGAAACATCAGTACTAAAAGAAAATGCAATAGAAAGATAAGATTATTTGTTCTTTTCTCAGCATGCACAAAATGTTTCATTTATTTCTATTTCAAGGTACCCATGTATTCTGTTTCTACTTTTCCATGTTTTCCAGTCACTTGCATTTTATTTTTAAAGTTATGTGTGGAACATAACTCCACAGGCAGCTGTTCTATAGTGTGGCTATAGGCAGGGTTTAAGGCAAAAATGCTAGCTATAAGATGACCTCTGTATCAGATGTCCAAGCTGGCAGAAGTGGACATAAATAAAAAATGCTGCCATATTTGGGACCCAGTTCACTAGAGCACTTAGGCACCTGTTTAAGCAAGCAAGTAAATCTGGTTTGTATCCAGCCAAACACTCCAGTTTTGGCTTATATCCCATTGACTTGGATTTTTTTTGCTCCAGGGCTTCAGATGGTGTAAATTCCTTTAGCAGTGGTTCAGTGGAGCTGCACTGGCTTTCACCAGTTGAAAATCCTGCTAAAAATATTTTATTTATCAGTGATATTTAGAAGAAAGGAAAGAACAGTTCTGCTGATGTGTAATGATATCACAAGTGTGAATAGAAAGCAGAAAGTGCCTTCCAGACTGTTCCTGTATGTAGGGTCTCATGGCTTTGTGCAGAATTTGACTTGCAGAGATACGTTTGTGGAATATGTAAAATAAGACATAATGTAGATGTTCAGAGATTTATTATCAGACCTGGGGGGAACTGCCTGATGGTGGGGTGTGTTTGGCGTGACTGTGACCTTAGAGCAGCTCACAGAGATGCCAATGGCTTCACTTGTTTTTTCCCTTCCCAAGAGCCTCCCTGTAAGTGGAGGGTGGATGGGGCATCTGGAGCATGGAGGTGAAAGGAGGGGAATATTTCAGAGCAACCCATACAGGGAATCCAGGTGATGCACTTCCTCAGTGGCCTGTTTTTACCTTGTTTATATGCATTTTGTTTCTGGCTGTTGCATTCAGCTTGAGACAGGTCATTCGTGGGTTTGGTACATTCTTGTGACCCCTATATGAGAAAGAAGGGCGGGTGTCACTTGACTACATCTCACTGGGGGATGGACAGCAAAGAGATGCTCTTACAGCAGGCACAAATTACATTTCTGCCATCTCTCCACTGCATCAATACTTACTCAATAGCATAATTCATTTTCTGCACTTTTATATTACTTTATTCTATTAAGACTAGGACCTTTCAAATCTTGGTGGTAAGGAGATCTCTCTGAACCAGCTTTTGTTTTTTTGCTTTGTCTTCCAAGTGGACAGCCCAGGCCCTGGCATGAGCCAGTATGACTTCATTCTGCTGAGGTTGTGCTTCATTTATTTCTTTAATGTAAACATTTCTGTGGGAGTTTCCTATCAGGTCTGGCAAAGGAAGGCAGCAGCACACTCTGTGTTGCCTGGGCTCCCTGGCAAGGCTGAAAGAGCTTGTCTTGACTTTTGAAAGACTTGGTTTTGGAGCTTTGCTGTTGTCTTCAGTAGGAGAAGAACCAGGCCACTAGTGAACTCCTGGCATCGATGGTATTAAAGCAATGTTAGATGACTCAAAGGAGCAAAGCCTTCAATCCCAGGGTAGGAGAAAAGCAGGTCTGTGCCTCCTTGGTATCTGGCTCTCCTACCCCAGGTCAGCAGATTGTCTCAGACTCTGCCCTTCAGAGTGTCAGGGATCTACTCAGACTGTGGAGCTCCTGCCAGGGCTCACGTGGCTCTATTTAAAGCACATTTTAATTGATCTGACCTTGTATAGGAAATACCTTTGGAGTCCTCGCGTGTTACTCTCTGGGGGGCAAGCGCAGTGCTTCAGGGCACAGGCAGTAGAGAAATAAGCAGACATTTTAGAGTTTGGCCTTTGAAAACTGGCCTTTGGAAAAACTGATTTTTAAATATTGTCTCACTGAGACCTTTCCCTTTGCCTGCAACCATGACCCTCCATTTTTCAGCACCTGGCACAGATACCCTTACAAATGCTGCTTGTTTTGAAGGGTGCCACTCATTTTGTTGTACATTACCATTTAAATGAGTTACATTTGTACCTAAAGGCTTCAGTCTCATGGGGCTAAATGCTGTACAAACACAATTTTTTAGCCTAAATAGACAGGGTATGAGAGGGAAGGACAAAGTGGGGTACTGTGTTTCCCTTCAAATTGAGCACATAACGGTTCTTAAAAATATGTCTCTCAAAATGTTCTTTGCTGAGTACAGAGCAAAACATTCAGCCATGGCAGCTGAAACCCTGCAGACAGGCTCCAATAGGATGCCATTGTCAAACTGTTCAGTTTTCAAAGTGAAAATAATGTTATTTACTTATGCAACAGGAAATGAGGGAGAGTTTTGATTCAGCTTTTGGGGAGAGAAACAGAAGGAGGAAAATGTAATAATATATACAAATACATCCATAATGGAAGAAAATGCCAGTACATGGACTATGTACTTCTTTGCAAAGCTGTGCATTCTGGGCAAGCACAAAGGAGTGGAGAAGATTGAGGGCAGCTGTGTGTTGCTCCCCTGTTTATATCTTTGGTCGTATTTCTGCTCTGCCTCATACCAATCAAATAATTTACAAACCCCTTATGTATAGCTCTGATGTAGAAATTTTCTAAAAACACTTTTGCCAACAGAAAGTTTCCCTGTTTTCTCCTTTTCCCAGTTTTTAACTGTTCGGTAGGGCATTGTTTATTCTTGTTGCTGATGCCTATTTGGATGCCTCATTTGGTCTCTGATTTGCTCTTTGGTATCTGAAGTATCTCTCCCTTTTTTCCTCCTCTTCTTTACTAATAATCCAGTTGTAAATACAGTTTATGATTAGGTGTTGTGCAATAGTAATGAAGTTGCTTGATGGGGTTGTGCTTGATAGACCCAACACAAACCAAACTCTGAAATAGCACCAAAGCATTAAACTTCAATGATGTCTCACTTATTTTTCTTTTAAAATCAGAACTAGAGAAGCTATCTGTGAGGAAGGTCTTCCAGATATACTGAAAACACACTGCTCTGCCATAGCAACTGAAGATCCCTTTGCAGGTGTGTAAACTGTAAATACAGGATTTAAAATTTTCATAAGTTTATCCCTCTGTGGTGCTTATGGTATTGATGTGCTGCTTGAATCACTGATGCTATAAAATCTGTTAATGTAGGAGATAGGTTTGTGTTTGTTGAGAGGATGGCCAGGAATCTTGTCCCTGCATGCACCAGGCATGCATCCGTGCAGTCCTTGTCCTCCAAGGCCTTTCCCCATTAGCAGTGTTAATAATCAGGCTGGAAACGAGCACAGAAGTCTAACAGCACTGTATGCAAGATAACTGGGATCCTTTGGAAATGCTAGTGCCCTGCCTTCCCCTCCCTGGCAGAAGCCTCTCTCTGCCCCTTGCACAGATGCAGCTGGTTAACAGTTTTCCAGCTGATGGTAACTGAGGTGCAGGGCTGCTCGTGGCACTTGAGGACCTGTGCAAGTTGTTGCATGCATTTCAAGTGTCTCCCACTGTGTTGCTATTTACACAGAGCTCCTGATACTTTGCAAGGGGTGATTTAGCTGTAGCCTCCCACAGCCGCACACTGCACAGGCAGTAGTTCTGCTGTTTGTATGTAAGTTTTAAATGTGGCAATACTTCAACAAAGCCAGTGTGGCTCTGTGTTTACAAAGGTGTTGCATCAGCCTTGCCTTTGTTGTGTTATCATCTTATCAGAGTGATTGAGTGATGAGTTTTTCCAGCCTGCAGCGCATTGGCACGTACTCTGCTAAGGAACCTGCTGCTGCTTTTTGTTTCTGAAGTGCACCCACGTTGGCTGGGGAGAGGGTCAGTGCATGACTGAGCAGCTCCTCTGGTTGACAGAAGTTCCTGTGGCAACCAGACTGTGAATCAAGTTGTCCTGCTAGTTCCCAGTCTTTGAGAAGTCCCAGGTCTAGTTTAGCAATGTCACAGACATCAGTGCTAGTGTGACAAGGATCCTGTGGGCCACCTGAAACCCTCCAATTTTTGTCATTACTGCACTGCAGTTGGCATTTATAGGTTTTAGGCCTTTTAATGTCACGATGGGAGTTTTGTTAGCATTTACATGCATCAGATGATGATCTCTCCCTTTGCCCAGAGGGATGTGAGACTGATGAAGAAATAACAGATTTCCCTGTGCATTTGGAACAAGGAGTGAAAAGGCTGTAGTCTTTATTTGCATGCAGAGAGGGGAGCGGTGACCATGTGGAAGGACTCAGCTTTGTACTGCAGCCAGCTAAAGTGACGACTTGACAGCCCTGGCAGTGTGCTGGTGACTCACCACACCTATCAATCCAACAAGAGCAGGAGATTTGTTCTGTATAAAAAGAAACTGCTCTTTTTATTTGCTTTATGTTGATTTTTGCATTCTCTAAGATGCATGATGAACCAAGGTTGGCTGTAAGAAGTTTCATACCTTAGCAAACAGACTTTTTTTCCCCCCATTTTGTCCAAACCTGAACTTGTCCACTGGCCTTTGAATAGAAACACAGTTTGCTTTTTATATTGGGTGTTTCAGACATGTCCTGACGGCATCATAAAATGACAATAGGAAAACTGCAGAACGCTACAACACAAGAGAACCTGAGGCTACTAGTAGCTTGCTCTGAGTTAATTGTTCTCCATTAGACCAATACCATTCCCACACACACCAGTAATGGACTCAATATTAATATTAAAGCCAGAGAGCTTTGTCCCATGGTTCAATATCTGGCAGGAGGAGCAGAGAAGCACAGTTTCTTACCAACTTACAAACCCCTCCTCTCCCTCCCCTTCCACTAAAGTTGATGTCCTGACACGTTGCCAGTGACAGTCCCAGCAGACAAAAGGTAACGTGTGCCTCAGCTAGTGCAGAGCAAATTGTGTGCATGCTGCCTGGCCAATTGCTGCCACAGGGATGGCGAGATGCCTGACTTGTGTCTGCTCTCCCCTTGGTGGAGGAGATAATTTCTTCCTCTAGCTCACTGTCAGTTTTCATGAAACCCAGTGGGAATGTAATTATCACTGAAGTTTCTGTCCTTGGTCAGATTTGTTTGATGTTGGCCAACCCCTCTCCCAGTTACTGGGGAAAGGGAGGGAATGGTGAGATTTGCAGTGCTATTGAATAAAATGGCTCGGCAGTTAGATGGATTCCTATGTGTGGTATGTATCTAAATAATTTGATTTCAGATCTGAGCATGGTATTAAAACAGAAAAATACACAATGAAGCTGCACAGTCCTGAGTGATTCAGTGACTTCTTGTCCTAAACCTGAGGTCATCTGCCTATAATGAGATCTGCACATAAGGAGATACACCTGAAATAGGGTTTTGCTTCTCTCGGTAAATAACACCTTTCTCTGCTTTATTCCCAGGGATGAATTGTAAGTAGCTGAGAAGAGAGAATACTGGTGCAGCCAGTTGATCTGTGCTCAGTGGGGTTAGAAAATCTGAAAATAACTCTGTCCTGGCAATGTCTTACAAGGATTTCTGACAGCTCCAGATTTTGGTTACAGATCATGCTAGCACAGGTTTACCTGAGAGTACTCTCAGGTAAATGAAGTTTGTTTGAACTTACATCAGTATTGGTGAAACAAGGATTTGGTCCTCAGTCCTTTATTCAGGAAGGCACCTGTGTTTTAGAAAGGATGCTCACACACTGACTTAGCTCCCTGCCATGCTTCAGAAGGCACTTCTCTAATTTACGGGCTTCGTGCACATTATTGAATGGTATGGAATTAACTGGAGGTGAAAACAATTCTAGCACATTTCTTCAGCTGCTGGCAATACATGTAACTCCATTGTCCTTAATAACAAGTGCTAATTTTACACCTGTTAAGGACTTGATAAAGAGCAGCTTGGCAGTGCTGTGCCTTCTGGGGTAGATAATGAGCCATTTTGTGTCTCTGAGTCCTGGCTTTCTCGCTTGTGCTGGCTGGAGTGCTATGAGGGTGAGATGTGGATTTTATTTGCTGCCAAGGCTCTTATATTATTATTCTGCCTCTCCCTTGCTGCTAGTAGCCATATGGGTGACTCTTCTGGGAACATGCAGGCACTGTATTCTGACTTATAATGCTGTATAAATGGTTTTCTTCACCTGTGAGATAATATGACTAGAACATTTGAAAATAATTTTGACTTGCACATACTCTTGTGTCTAGAAGTGAGGGGAGTCATGTCTCAGCTTTGGAGGAGTTCTAGTGATAATTTTTGAAGTCAGTAATTGTACGGGCCATCTGCTGTGAGGGGGAGAGCTGAAAAATGGTAGGTATTGTCTTAAGTGTGCGTAATCCAATTTTTTTTGTGAATGCTGCCTTTAATCACCACTTTTGCAAAGTGAGGCATCTGCTTCTGAATTTAAATAGCTGAGACTAATCAGACTAATTCAAGTCTTTCTGCAATAGGCCTAATTGATCAACCTAATATCTTTGCAAGAAAAAAAAAGAGAATAATTTTTTATTTATGTTACTCTTTACAATAAGGAAGATGAATCTTTTAATCACTTTACATGGTAATCTTGAAAGTTGATGCAGAAATTTGTTTACAAAATACACCTGTTCTTGTTTGTTGCTGCTTCAAAGCCTGCACTGTCTTTAAAGGGAGAAGAAAGTGCTGATGTGTGTATTTCCTACCGGAGTCCTCTTATTCTTGTCATAGGGTAAAAAGTTGTTAGTTTGAAATTCAACTTAGCCTGAAGTGGATGTGGAGTACTCCAATGTAAATTGCTAGTTTGAACTGAAGTATTTAGTCTGAGGAGAAGTTTTCACTTAAACTTTTTTTCATGTTTGCATGCCATGCCAAAATACTTTTGAGAGCTGAGCATCCTGCGGTGAAATCATTTGTATACATATTTAGGTGCATAGTACATGCATTCAGTGTGTTTTGCAAATATTAAGGCAAGCTATCATTAGAAGAGTGCTATTGAGGGTAAACTGAGGAAGAGCAAAAGCACACGAGTTAGGCAAGTAGGTCTTGGCTCCTTGTTTCTTACTCTGGCTGTTGGAAGATACACCACATCCCACAGCTTCCAGACTAATGTTGCCTGGACCTGCCCAAATGTTTTGAATCAAATGCAGAAAGGTTATTTACAGGACAAAAATGTGCTTCTGAGAAAAGGGTGCTTATCACTGTAACACTAACAAATCTGAGTTCTGCTAAACTTGCCTCAGGTAGGAATTCACTGATATTTTTACAATTGGATATTGTCACATTTCTGGAGAAAGCTGATGTGGATGAAGTGATTCATTTTACTATATAGATAGACACACATTCAGGCAGAAAACCGTGGTAGCAACAAAAATGCATTGGTTTGCTTTGTGATCTTGTTAAAATAAGGTGTTTTATTTGCTGGTGTTGAAAGCTACAACAGGCCCTCCTCATAGCTTCAGACAAATCCTGACATTTCACACAGGCCTCAACCCTGGGCAGATTATTAACCCTTGAGTGAAGTCTAATGTATAGTGAAAGTTATTCATATACCTAAGTCTTTATCTTAATTATTATTTGCCTACTGTATTAGGGAATAGTTTAATGTGCCAAGGGCAAGCAGCCCTCCGCATTTCAATGCAACAAGAGCCCATGGCACCAACCTTTTCTTGAAAGATAGAGAGAATAGCTCTCCTTTTACTGTTTTTGTGATGGCAACATAAAGAGTAAAAGCACAGTATTGAACACAGCAAAGAAATAATGCCTATTGGTTTTTAAGGCTGTAGTGGAAAGTAATAAAAGGAAATGGCAAGAATAAGCAAATAAGAGTTAGTGTAGAAAAATCTGGCATCACACTAAGTCAGAAACTCATGGTAACTTTCAGCTCAGTTTATTTCACTTAGTTAATATTTTGCAGAGCATTTGCATGTGTAGTGCTGATCTGAACTAAGATCTAGTCCATGTAAGACTTTTACCAGGTAAATATACCAACATCCTCCAAAGAATATTTAAGTATAGATAATCATCTTGGCTTAATATGTCATGAACATTTGTTAAAAGTGTTCTCATCTTTCCCCTCTTATCTTTTACAAAAGCAGCCTAATAACATTTGTAGGATCTAACTGGACATTTTCTTAACTTCCAGAAATTGTAGCATAAGTACTTTTACTAAATAATGTTACTTGAATGCTGTTTTTTGACTTGTTCTTTTCTTTTGTGTAACCAGGATAGCACATTGCTATCACTGCAGTGGTACAATGAGATATCTTGGTATTGCAGGTGTTGCCACAGCCCAAGGTATATTTCATCACTTTGAGAAATAAAGTCCTGAAGCATTCTTGGTCATAGTGATGGTGCTTTCATGTGATTTGCTGTTCTGTTGGCGGTATTGTTGGAAGTCTATTACGTTATAATGCTGGATGGAGTTGCTACTATCAAGTGTCTGATCTATAAGTAAGTAGTAATCCAGTTCTGTTTAATGTTTTTATCAATGTTCAAAATGAGGGGTTTGAGGGCACCCTCAGTCAGTTTGTTGATGACACCAAGTTGGGTATGAGTGGTGATCTTCTGGAGGGTAGGGAGGCTCTGCAGAGGGATCTGGGCAGGCTGGACCGATGGGCCCAAGGTCAGTTGTATGAAATTCAACAAGGTGAAGTGCCAAGTCCTGCCCTTGGGTCACAAGTCCTGCAATGCTAAGGCTGGAAGACAGAATGGCTGGAAAGTGGCACAGTGGAGAACAACCTGGGGGTCCTGGTTGACATGAGCCAGCAGTGTGTGCAAGTGGCCAAGAAGGCCAATGGCATCCTGACCTGCATCAGAAATAGTGTGGCCAACAGGATCAGGACAATGATCCTCCCCTTGCACTCAGGACTGGTGAGGCCACACCTAGAGTCCCATGTCCAGTTCTTGGCCCCTCATTGCAACGAAGACCTTGAGGTGCTGGAGCATGTCCAGAGAAGGGCAACGGAGCTAGGAAAGGGTCTGGACCACAATTATTATGAGGAGCAGCTGAGGGAGCTGGGGTTGTATAGCCTGGAGGAAAGGAGGCTTGGGGGGACGTTATTGCTCTCTACAAATCCCTGACAGGAGGGTGCAGCAAGGTGAGGGTCAACCTCTTCTCCCAGTTAACAAGTAATAGCATGAGAGGAAGCTGCCTCAAGTTATGCCAGGGAGGGTTTAGATTGGATATTGGGAAAAATTTCTTTATGGAAAGAGTTGTGAAGCTGGAATAGGCTGCTGAGGGAAGTGGTGGAGTAGCCACCCCAGAGGTATTTAAAAGATTTGTAGATGTTGTGCTTAAAGACCTGGCTTGGATGTGCTGGGTTAACAGTTGACTCAATGATCTTAAAGGTCTTTTCCAACCTAAATGATTCTATGATCTGGAGAAATTTGTTAAATGAAACCTCTCTAACATTCTGCTACCACAGGCTGCTTGGGCACTGGGCTGGAGTGGAGCTCGATACTGGTGTGTCCCTTTCAATTTAGCATATTCTGTGATTCAAGGGGCTGTTTAAACCAGCGACTCCTTATGAGCTGAGAGATTCAGAGGGGCTTTCCTGAAGAACACAGGGGCTGGGAAATTAGTGAGTTGTTGTCTTTCTTTTGAGTATGCAGTGGCAGAAAGGTAAGGAAACTGTTGTGAAAGCGAAGGAAATGGAATTTGGGGAGACAAAGTGAGAAAAGTGGACTAGGCAGGACTGTACCAAAGGTGTTACTGTCAAGTAGTGGGCTTGCACTGATAGCAACTAATGGTAGCACTGTCTGTCTTGCTATTTGGTTGCAGTCTCTACCATAATAGACTTTTTTCAACTGGAGTATGGGTGTGAACAGGATTCTTTAACACATGGGAAGACCCCTCCCCACCTTCAGTCTGATGTTACCATCCTTTTTGAAGAGGAGATCATGGTATTCTCCTCACCTCAGCAGTCTGTGAGAGCAGAAGGTAAGAAGCTATTTTCACTCTGAATAAATTATGATATGTTTTGAAAGTCAACTCTGACTAAATTTACCTTTTCCTCTCTTTTGGTGTGCAGTCATTTGCTGCAAAGAAACAGCTTTTGAGACACAGGAGGTATGAGACTGCCTAGCAAGAGCATTCAATATAGTAATCTTTCTACTTTTATGCTTATTTAATAATCTCTCAAGGCCCAGTTCTGATCTCTGACCCAGAGCTACCAATATTGGAATAATGTTGGTGTTTTGAGAACAGAAGCAGCTTTATACTTACAATTCTTCAGTTGGGATTTTTGCAGTCTCCCTCAAAGTGACTTATGGTTGGTATGTGTGTCTAGAAGTGAGCTTAAATTTAAAATGAAATATGTTTTGATTTTGGTAAAACAAGTATGCTTGCATGATTGATTCAGCCTTACTCATCTGCAAACACATGAAGTGATGTAACTTTACAGGAAAGATGTTGTATTTACTCTGTATCCTATGCTGTGGGGGGAATATTATTAACTTAGGGGTCTTTCTCTGCTCCATGCTTCAAGTTCTGATCTACCTGAATCAAGGATAACTGATCTGAAAGCAGCATTTCAAACCCTGCTCTACTAAATTCCTTTTTGAGTAAGCTCCAATCTGAGTACTATTTCATAAATGTAGTACTGTCTGTAAGAGTTCATGAGGTTCTTCTTGCATATACTTTTGCTCACGTTATAAATTTAAATCCTGGCATTTAGTTAGGGTGTTGGAAACAAAACCTGCATACCTGCATCTTGGTTTAAAAGATGCTGCATAGTCCATTCACTTTTGTCCACATTTTGCAGTTTTCCTTGCTGGTTAAATCCATCCTCCATGCTATGAGTTCAAGTCTTCAAAGGCTACAATAGTGCATGTGTGCTTCAATTCAAGATTGCTTTTTTCACATCCTATCCATGTTAATCCATTTCAGCCAAATTTGTTAGCCGAGGCTTTTGGAGTACTTCCCTTACACAGCCTCATTTGATTCTGCAAATGTCTTTGCAGGGGTTCTGACAGATGAGTATCTGATTGAGGGCTAAATGGAAATGATGTCCTTAAGACAGTTTTAGGCATTCCTTATGCTGGAATAGTTCTGCTGTTGAAAGGCTTTGAGAGCATTAGACCAAATGGGGAAGAGCTGTGATGTGAGGACACACAGTTATGGCTGGTTTTTTGTTGTTGTTTTGGGTTTTTTTAAAACAGACACTTCCTTAGATTTCCCTGTATGACAGAATGTAGATACTTAGTCTGTATCCTTATTGAAGGTAAAGCAGCGTGGTTTTACAAAAATTGGAGTGATACTGCCTTTATAGGATTTGTCTTTAAGCTTTAAGTCTTTTCATCACTTTGCAGAATAAAACAGGTGTGTTTTCTTCTAAAAGACATTGCGTTCTCTATGGAGCTTCAGTGCTGAGGAAAGAGAAATCATTCAATTTAAATAACTATAATTTATATTGATGATAATATGCTGAATTCTATAACCCTTCCATCTCTCGGAAGGATCTTAATACATCCTTGAGTTTTGGGACACTGTTTCATCTGGATGTAGTAGATGGATGTAGATGTCATGGGGTCTTTAATTTTCACTCTTTAGATTCATTCCCCTTCTTTCTGATTAATTTCTCTATGGGGTGTCTGCCTCTTACATAGTGGCAAATGGAGTGCCGGGGGGAGGAAGATGTAATGTTTTATTAGCAGCCTCTGTTTAATGTAACTGTGCTAGTCCTGTGAACTAAATAAGCTATCAAATGTAATTCCCCTGAGATGAACAGACTTAGTGATGGTTCTTAGGTGCAGAAGAACATACACAGGAAAGCTAAATCTTTCCTGTACCTTTTTTCTAAGCCTGACCCAGGCTTTTCTGTTAATCTTACATTTTTCTTTCTTGTTGAGAAGGAAAGACATTTCAATGTATGGTATGTATTTGACAGCTGATTGAATGGAAAGGCTGAAGCTAATATGTAGTATGTACTGTAGCAGCCCTGGGAACATATGAAAGAGAGGCTGAAACCAACATGGTGTATTCGGAGCCCACATGCACGAGGTGTGTTCTTTTATTAAGCAAGTCTTTGAAAAGTCTATTTATGCATAGAACCAAAGGAGTTGTGGAGTCAAAGTGAACATCACTCTGTTATATTTCTGCTTTCACATCTTTAATTCAGTAAGACTAAGTAAAGTCCATATTGTTGCTTCTGTGGATAGCAGGTCGCTGTTTCCCCCCAGCTAATGTGAGGTGTGGTGGTGGTGGCACTGCTGCTGAAACACGCAGGAATGAACATTTATTCTAAAGCTCTTCTCCTCTGCTGGGACAAGTTAGTTGAATCACATCAGCATTTACAAGTTTTCCTGCAGAACCTTCTGCGTATTTCCTTGTGTCCCCCAATGCCTCTGCTGCCAAGAAGGAGAAGCTGCACAGTCACAAAGGGTTGTAGGACAGTTCACATGGCACTGATAGGCACAAGCAGTGAGTTGTGAAGTTACAGTGTACTAGAACAAACTTGCCCACATTCTTGGGGCTCCAAAACTGCCTTCATGTGAAGTCATTTTATATTTTGAAAGGATAGGTGGAATAAGCTGCTTTGCGTACCTGCACTGGGGGTGGTATGTAATCTCCCTGGATTAACCTGTGCTTTAGCTCCTATTGTCTAAGACTAAGCAGTTGGCAGCTAAGAGAAATTATTTTTCTCTTATTGCACATGCAAAACAACACTGCTGCATGAACAGTACTGGCTTGTGCTGTGTGTGGCTGGGTTACTTTGCCGCTTTCTATTTTTGTCTAACATGTCTTGCTCCTGTTTAATTAGTTTCACCCACTTGTACTAAGAATGAACCTGGAGATATTTGGAAGCATGCCAGACACAAAACAAAAGGTGTATGGGAAAGAAGTGACTTCAGATCTCCCAAGTATCAGTCTGGTGCTTAGCTATTAAACTGTCTTCGTTTTCTTTACTTTAAAGAACACTGAATCCGCCACAGACTATTTAAGGGATCTGAGGGTGAAATACTTGGTTTCTCAATCTCTGTTTACTTCTGCAGTGGTAGAGTAATTGCAACTAACTGGAATATTATGAATCTTGTGGTGATTAATAAGACTCCTTGAGAAACCCAGTTGCACTATACCATAGAATGATGTAACTGTGGTATCTTTACTGATCAAAAGATGATTACTTTTCATATATAACTAGACTCTAAATTTTTGTAGTTGATACCAGCACAGTTCATTGTTCAGAAACCTTCCTGCTTGATAAACCAACAATTTGAATGCTACAATGGCAAGGCAAATTTATATCAGCTAGAAGTATAGCCAAGAACTTAACACATCCTTAGTCACAGGTAAATAAGTGGTTTTAGAAGAAGGTAATATTCCATGAAGGACTAGGAATTATTCTAGAATCTCTTTTTATTTCTAGATGGCAGAAGGGGAAAGTAATGCATGCAACAGCAACTTCCAATTGAAATTTTGAAATTTAGGTTCTGCATGTGATGTTGGATCTAAATTAGTGACCTTTTGATGCATACCTACCTCTCATGACAAAGGTTCCAATATAACACCCTACTTGCTCCAATTAATTAATTAATTTCTTGAACACCACGGCTTCCACTGATCTCTGCTTTCTCTGAGCCACTGCCCATGATGGTCTTATGGTCTGTAGGGAAACACTTCACTGATCTGTACAGTTCTGTTAAAACAACGCCTGATTGTTGAATGGCATTTTACTTGGGTCATTACAGGCACTCTGCAGAAGAGCTGTTGCTGTGCAGAGGCACCTGTGGTCACTGACACTTCCACCACAGCTCTTTGCCATGTATCTGCTTTTCATGCTTGTAATCTTTGTTTGCATTCTGTCTCAACCTTTAAAGCAAAAAACCAGGAAAAACTTACTTGGAAGAGCTGTTCTTTCCTCTCACATGCTGAGATTTCTTTCTCAGTGGATAATTGTGTTTCTTAGCCCCTCATATATCCGCTCAAGTGTTCACAGAACCCACTTCTGAGTTATTGTTGATGTTCCTGCTGGAAAGGCAGAGGTGACTTCTGTCGTCTTGATCCTTGATTTCTAATACCTTAGAATTGAATTTAGGAAATGAGTGCACCTTCTCCTGGTCCAAACTGCTGTGCTGTTGTCTGGAGGACACACTAATTGACCTTCTCAATACCTCTGCCTGTGTAAACACCTGTGCAGGAAATACACACGTCCCTGTGATGATCTGGTTGCTGTGGTTGAAGCCAAAATTTCTCCTGCAGCATGTTTAAAAGTGGTACAGGGGTGTCATGGATAGCCAACTCTGAATCATGGTCTAAGTGACCAGGTTCTGCTTACGGTGCCATGGATTGGAATGACCTGTGGCACAGGTTTGGACAGAGGTTTGGAGCCATGTTTAGTGACTGTGTGCTTTGCAATACCAGCTCCTGACACACTGTCCAGGGAGTGCTTGTTTCATGTGGGAATGTCCATTCTGTTTGGGGAAATTTATCCCTTAGTTCTTCCACATTCACCCTTAAATCCACAAGATCATGGGCTGCTTTATTTTGCTGTTGTGACAATGCAAGGCACACAAGTCACTGAGGGGCTTTGTAGTGTCCACCTGTTTGAGTAGGTCATGAATTGTTCTGTGGTGGTGACCTCTGCTGCCAACCAGCTCTGTGGCAGCTGGAAACAACAGTGGACATTATGGGCCACAACCTCTGCCAGTTAGTGTGTGTGGTTTTCCTGCTCAAAAGTATTTAAACAAGAAATATTTCTTAATGGAAAAAACTGATGTTGCCACCTAGACCTTCTGTGCTAACCATCCCCTCACTGGGGTAATTTTTGCTTAAAATAAGTCACGTTGAGGCTGGAGAATGGACACAATACATATTTTATTAAAAAAAAGTAACATCAAAGCACAAACCAAAAAACCCCAGCACATTGTTTGTGTATATGTGTCTTTTTTCTTGATGCCCAAATTAGTGATTAGAAATGTGTATCATTTAGTAAGAAATTAAATAAAATTCTCCTGACTTATGAGTGTTTCTGATGACAGGCAGAAAGGTTAAAGCTGGTAAACTTGTTTTAAAAGCATGCTCCAGATCACAAGCCTCTGAAAATGAGTGTTGGGTGCTTAGAGGAGTTTTATGAGCATGCTTTTGTTAAATAGCTGCTCTGATCTTGCTTATTCAGTCCTTAAATTAATGTGTAAAGGATGCCCATAAGCAACCAGCAGCTGAATTGACTGTGATTAGATGGATTATTACTATTACTCAGCCCAACAAGTTGCTATATGTTTTGTGTACTCAAGCAAATTTTGCTGTGCAGGCAAGTGGAATGATATGCACATGGGCTATCATAAAATCCCTCAAAATATCCCAGGATTAGACAGACAGATTTATGGAGTTGAAATAGAAAGGAATTGCTTGTGTTTCTATATTGGGGCTTTCTGGCATTTACGCACACAAACAGCTTCTAGCTCAAAATACTTTGTTTCAAGCAAGCATCAACTCATTTGCTCCTTTTCTCCCTCTGCTAGGAAATAAGAGTCAATTTATCAGAGCATCAAGCTGATTAAAAAGACATTATCTGCTGCAGGGGCTTATTTAAAGAGGTCTGGATCTTCCACTGGGTTGCAGTATTTGGTTGAATTCATGTCACACAGTAAAAACCCAATCTCTTGGCTTTAAAATTCTTTAACCCTTGGGGTGACATAACTAGGAAGTTCTTAAAGTTTGGAAGCCATGCAAATTGCAGGATGATGCATGGATGCCTGGTGATAAAGCAGCCCTGGAGGTCTTGCATCATATGATGAAGAAAAAACTTGGCAATACAGGACATGAGCCAGGTCCCAAAACCAGGTGCTGCTTCTTGTGGCTGAGTGATCTGGGCTCTGAGCTCATCCTCTCCTTGTGAAGCATTGGGAACTGTTGCTGATGGCCTGGGCTGAAGTGTGCTCTGACCTGCCTGCTTTAGGCAGCCACCCAAAGGATGGCCATGGGGGTAGGGTGGCAAACTTTTCTTACTTCTGTAATTCCTTCAGAGCTCTGGAACTCCAGCTGGGGTAGGAGCTGAGCACTCTGAGAATGGCAGGTAAACCTGGCTTTGAAAAAGAGACATGTGGGTTTGTCAGCGGAGATACAGTGATTGTTTGTTTTACCAGTTAGGCAATCAGAGGAATAAGACCAGGAACATACTGGGAATGAAGGGAACTTGGAGTCCCTGTGGGCTTCATGTCTGATTTCTTTCCAGAGTTTGGAATTGGAATGAAATGTCTAGATCTTATTCTGATTTACAGAATGTGTTTTAATAGCTGACTGAATTTTTTAGATACCGATTTATCATGTGTTTTCTAGGAGAAAATGGATAATAGATGGCCTTACTGCAAGACTGGAAATGGCCATTAAGAAAAATTCATATTTTATCATTTCCAGGTGTTCTTTGGCGAAACTCTATATGGCAGGAAATTCAAGCCATGAGTCAAACAGTTATAACAAACAGTATTATTTCAATCAAGGGAGCTTCTTCTGAAATAAACTATAAAAATAGAAGAGAATGTTTTATTTCTTTAAGCTGTTGTTTGGGAAAGCATTTAATAATTTTAAGGCTCACTGACTGCAATGTGTCTGACACATATGTTAAAGTGTTTTATTGACTAGAGGCATATTCCCAGTGAGAGTCAAGCACTTGTGGACTGTGTGCCTTGCTTCACAGGTCTCCTATTTTGTCCAAATTTGTATGTGCTACTACAATACAGTTATTTTTCATATTTTTTTAATTGGTCTGTTACAGCCTGATGGACAGTTCCTCTGACTGCTGGGTTTGGAAAGTGAAGGAAATTATTGTAGCCTACACTTTCCCTAAGCTCTCTGAGTCTAGGGGAATGCATTGGCTGATGGCAGTTTGGATAGATGATAGCTGGGGATCAAGAAGGCATAAATTTTAGGAAAATACAATAGCAATACACTGAAATGCTGTGGTATTTTTTGTACAATTTATAGGAAGGCTGGATCACATTGTTATTAAAGAACATCTGCTGAATGGGAAGGGCAGGGCACCAGTGTAATGGTGATTTTTGTCCTTTGCAGTGATTTCTGAACAACAGCTTACAGAGGAAACATTTTCTCTGTATTTTTCTAGGTCTGTAAATCCCCTGCAGAGTTGTTTGTTTTCACATTGTGCTGCCCTTGGGAAGCCCCTTGCAGCTGAGACCTCCTTGGTCTGTCATGAGGAGCCCCAGATAAGTGTTTGTAATCAAAACAGAGCAGGCAGAGAAATGGTGGGAGATGATAGACATGGAACAACATATTCAGAATGGCAGGTCATCTCTAACTCTTGAACCTGAGAGCCTCCTGCACAAGCTCTTTCCTGACTATTTCATGCTGCATAAATATGAACCCAAAATCTAGGCAAAAGCTTCAGACTTGTTGGCTCTGAAGAGAGTGTGGCAATTTGAAAGTGGCGTCCTCTTGCTTGACTTTATCCTTTAACACCCTATTGTGTTTTTGCCATGCTGATAAAGACACTGAGGTGAAATGAAGGCAAGACATGGCACTTGTGTAAGCTGAAGAATATCTACTCGGTAAAACCTAGCTAAGTGGGCCCAATGTCTAAGTTAATCTTCAATCATCTTTCCAAAGCTTGCAGATCAATGTATTTTAATCATATTGCGTGCTATCAGTCAAGTGTAAAAACAAACTTCCCATTTAAAAGATTAATTTATTCATTTGCAAAATCCATACAATTAATGTGCAGGAATTTTGATTTTTTGAGAGCTCTTTGAATGTTCATTGAAGTAAGATTTCTATTTGTACTTTCTATTTATATTTTATTAGAGTTGACAGAGGGGGAAAAATGAATAGCCATCTGCTAATCAGTTTATTTCCCGTAATGAAAACAAATCTGCAGTTTCCCTAATCTGAAGGGTGTAGAGCACTAACTTTGCAGGGAGCTGGTTACTTGCAGTCCAGGGAGGCTGCTTTCATCTTGTAGAAGTAACTGTTTGTGGAAGACCTTGATTGTGAAATGCTGCTGCTAAAATCACCATGACTGTTCTGCCTGAAGTCAAAAGAGGCCTTGGTAGATATTGCAATGTGCAGGGCCTATAAAACAGATATCAGTTCATACTGACAGATGCAAAAGGCTCTGTACCCGTGTCCCAAGCCTAGCTCTGCCTAAAAATCATGCAGCTGTTAGTGAACCTAACCCCTTAAACCCTGCTGTGAAGTAGTGTACAGCAGTCTAAGGGATGTGATAATGTGAATGTGGAGTTTTTGAAGCTGTGAGTAGGCTCCAATAGCCTCATTTTCTCGGCCTAAGATGAGAAAAGTTTGAGGCTAGTAGTTCCCTCTTCCACTGCAGCTTGTCTAATGCTACAGAAACTATGGTCTGCAAGCTGAATGCTCTGTCTGTTGTGCCAGGAGATGTCTAAGCAGCGTGAAAGCCAGCCCTTGCAAATCCTTCTTTATTTCAATTACCATGTAAAACAAAGAGGTTTTTTCCCCTGATCTAGTGGCCTGTGGCATGTTAGTAGCAAAACTGAGAATGTTGTTGCTTCAAAATTGAGTTTGGGATCTGGACTGAAGAAGAAAATTAATTTGAACAGACAGGCTACGTCAGCGACAGCCTGTACACAATTAGTCTCTCTACACAAGCACAAACCAAAACCAGCGTTCTCTTAGCTATCTCTTAATCTCAGGTAGAACAGCTCATTTACGTAAAAATCTGTCTCTATGAAGGTGCTAGTGAGGGATGTAAAAATATATGTATTGAAAGTTAATTCTTACTGGTGTTTAACACAGTTAATGAGGATGGTATTAAAAGATTTCATTGTTACTATCAGGCAAATAAGAAATGTCAGCTTTAAGATAGTTGTATCTTGAGTTAATCTGGCCAGCATTCTGTTGGACGGAGCATTTCCAATTTGAAAGTGCTGGTGTAAGGAGAGGGGAAAATAAAGAAAAAATTTCCTTGCCAACATGTTGGTAGAGGGAAAAATTTTCCTTGCCAGCATCCTGGAGGAAGGATTTTTTTTTCTATCTGTACTAACTCTTGCAAAAACTATTTCAGTGTTTGAAATCTGCATGCTGAACAGTGGCTGTTGTGACCCTTTCTAGTACTGCTGTTGTTCTCATCAGGCAGAATCAAGTAAGGAGCTGGGAAGGTATTTTTAGGTGAATCAGCCATGAATTGTGGGTTAGACCCTAAAGAGCTGTAGTAAAACTTATTCTATATGGAACTGGTGCCTGTGAGATCTGTGCTGGTCCAGGGTTGACTTCCAGGCTTGAGCAGATGGAAGGGATTGGAGGCCCAGGAGCCCACAGGGAGCTTGGAGAGGGGAGGACAGTAGCAGCTGGGAGGGAGGTAACATGAGACAACTCTCTCCATAAAATTTTGGGTGCAGAAGTTACACACTGCTGTTGAATTGTATGTTGTGCTGCTTGCTGTTTTTAAATCTTTCTGCTGTGGGAATAAATCAGCAATCCCAGTTTTCTGTCGATTTAGCATGATGACTGTGATTGTACCAACAAATAAATGCTTGGGTGATGAATACTGAGGAGTGAAAAATAAAACCTTTCCAAACAGACTGGAGCCCTGATATTTTCCCCTTGGCTGCCCTGGCAGAGAGCAAATCTGTGGAAGAGCAGCAGTAATTCATGTCAGAGTTGGTAGCTTAGTGTATCAAGCCTGTGTGAGCTTAGCAGTGCCATTTGGACCCCTCTGCTGTGAGACTGGATGAGGCTTGTCTTTTGACACAGATAAAAAACCATCAAATTGGAGTAGAATCTGAAAGCTTGTTTCTGCATTGAAAGCTTTTGGAAGCTGCAGCTTTGTCCCATACCTTCTTCACAGCTTTGTGCTGTGGTAGTGATGTTTCCTACATGGAATTTACAGTGAGGAAGCAAGGAAACACATTTCTCACTACGAGCACAGAGGTGCTCACAGTTGTTTGTTAAGGAAAATTTGTAGTTAAGTGGAAAGCTGTGGGCTTGGGAAAATATTTTACAGGCTGTGGCTTTTTGAGTGTTGAGCATCAGACGAACTTCTGAGTCCATGGAAGGATTTGGATTTATTGGAGATCTTTTAGAAAGATGGTAATATATTTTCATATTTGACCTCTCTATATTAATGTGGAGATTATATGGATTGATCAACAATATGACATGACCTTAAAACCATAGTGCTTATATACCTTTTGAACTGTTTGCTTCCTTTTGAAGTAACTTCTCAGATTCATCAGCTCCTCTAGAAAAAAAAAATAAACCTCTTCATTCATAGTTTATAAGAGCTGGTTTACATTTGGAAGAGTGTAGATGAGTATTGGAAAGTAAATGTAGATCATCCTCTCAAACATGCCAGGCTTTGTTTAGCCTCTCAGCATCAGTGTATTTTTATATGTACTCTAAATACTACATATGCAGAAAAATGAGTTTTGTGTCAGTTCATATAGGAACAAAACTGGCCAGGAAATCCTGAACTCAAATAATGTGATGTACCACAGATTCATGCTTTAGACTGTCTGGACCGGAGTGCTTTCCATTCTTTCTCCTTTGATGCTTAATTTTAAGGTTTCTCTCAAGTCTGTCCTTGGTGTAACATGAATGCAACCATTCTTGTCATCACTGTCAACTCCCCAGGGGCTTTTCTCCATCTTCTATATTTTAGAAAAGATTTGATGGTGGAGTTATCACAGAGAAGAGGTTTCCTGGTGAGTATTTTTTGCAGTGAAACTAAATTAGATTGTCCCCACAAAACTCTGAATTTTAGAGAGAAATATTTTTAGAGAACCTGAAATGCATGGCTGTTTTCTCTTCCCCTCAGTGAATGAAGCAAGTGCTAGATTCATGTGCAGTCTAAGTTTGCCTGTAGCTTTTGACATGAACTGCTCAGCTGATGCCTGTTGCTGATGTTTGATTTGCCTCTAGCCTACAACACACTGATGCTCAGATATCTGTGCTTCGCCATGAACCTCCCAGGCAAGGACAGAGATGGGTGCAGTAAACCTTTCCATAGAGGAACAGACCAGCAATTCCTGGCTGAGAAGTGACCCATGTAGGTTGTATGCACAGACATGAATTCAAATTCTGCATGCAATTCCGGGTCTAGCACATACTCTGTGCACATGCACTTAGTAAATATTTTTTAAGGTTTATTTTGGTCTAGTTTTATCCACACTATTTAGAAGGAGCTGGTAGGTGTAGTTTTGGAGGTCTCTGAATTGCAGCTCTAAGAGATTTAATTTTTACATCAGTTAAGATCTGGTAATATCTTTAGCTAGTAAAAAGGAACCTCATAAGGAGATGAGTGCATCAGTTTAATGTTCATGTGGTAATTACCTATTTTGGGGTGACATTTAGTAGACTGAAGTTCACTGCTCTTCATTTTATCCCTTTGTGTGGGGATTGCTTGAAAAGAACGTGTACTTAACATTTTGGGATGTGACAAAGAAGGAGAAAATTATACCCCTTGACTTTGCTCTTTTGATCTTGTATTTTCAGCAAGGTGAAAATGTAGTGTGAGTCAGATGCTGCTACAAAGTACATGTAGGCTATTTCTGTGTAGGACTTGCAGATAAATTGGTCATTCAGAAAGCAAAAGCATTTCTTTCATGAAGGAGCCTTTTTTTTTTTTGGCACCTATCAGTCCTTTGAACATTTGTGGTTATTCAGACTAAGCAGTTGCTTTGCAACAGCCAGTAACTCAGCTGAGTTTGGTGATATTGGGAACAGAGCAGAGATATTAAATCTACATTAAGTCCAACTGTACCTGAATGTCAATTTATTTTGTAGGCAAATTAAAGGATTTATGACTGTTTTGTATGAGAGCAAAATCAACACATCCGTGACTTTTAAATGCAAATAATCATTAACATGTGTTCAAAGAATTATAACAGCAGTACAAACCTCAGTTTCAATCAGTAAAAGCTAAACCCAGTGGTATTTACCTGCATTTTTTATCCCTCTTCATTTTAGCATTTAAGAATAACAGTTGGACATTTGAGAATTAGAGATTTTAAGAACAGTAAAAGTTAAGGTTTCTGACACCTTGGCAGAATATGGTGTGTATAAGACAGACTAAATGTCTCTCCAGGCTTCATGGGGAGCTACCAGCAGGGAGGGGAATTATATGGAGCCTTACTTCTATACCAGTAATCTGTCTATTATAAAATAAAGGTGTGGATATACAGGAGAAAAGTGAACCCATCCATGTGTTCAAGTTTAACTAACACATGTAAAACTTCAGGAGACTTTTCTCTGAATTTTTTCTACCTCTGAAAAAATCTTCTCATGATGTAGGTAGATACCTGTTTTCAACAGAGCAAGAAGTTTATGTCTGAGGAAATATAAGTAGCAAAAGGTGAGAGGGAAATGAACAAAGAAAGAGCTTGGATGCTGATAACAACGGAGCCTGAGAGGCATATTTAAAGCAGCAATTGCTCTTCTTTTCAGACACCCTGCAGAACAGCAGGAAGATTTTCAGGGATATTTTCTTGTGATGCTGAGAGAAATGAAGGACTGTTTCCTTTGAAAAAGGCCCTTTCTTGGTTGCCCTTGTAAGAAACGAAGTTTAATGCTATTCCTGCAGTATATTGACAATAAAGATGCCTAAATAATTTTAAAAAGTCTTTAAAAAGATACTCTTAAAGTGTTTCATAGGTCAGGATTTGCATGGAGTCAGAAAAGGAAGAATAAGATTATTGGACCAAATCATTATCTCATCCAAACTGATGGGGAGGGATCTCCTGAAATCCCTGTTTCTGCTGCTGGCCAAGGGTCTGGCCCATTCCTCACTGCTTGAGCCTCCAGTATATAACAAGAACCACACATTTGCTGATGAATTGGATTAGTACACTTGGAAGAACTACACTGAATGATTAGAGCTTTTTCTTTTAAAATAAGTATTGTATACTCTTCTACAAAAGATATTTTCTGAACTAATCATAATAGCAATGCCTGCTGCTGAAATGAAGCACCAGAATCTCTCTATGCAAATCTACCAGCCAGAGAAATTCCTTTAGTTTATACCAGCTTGGAGATCTGTCTCAGTTTTCTTTGTTCTGATAGAGGTTATCTTTGAAAAGAAAGGGGCCAGTAGAAGTGCCTGCAGTTTGAAGCAAACTTTGCAAAAAAATTTTTATGTAAAATTGTATTGAGTGTACTGATTTACTTTTAAAAACCATCAAATCTACTGGAAATCTAACCAAATTAACTAAAACTGTCAAAAAATTGTATTATATTCGGTGATTTCATCTAGCTGAGAATTTTTTACATATAAGGATTTTTCCAGTTTGTCTAAAACTGGAATTATTGGCTTAAAAATTAACAAAAATAACAAAAGAAAGTGTCCCAGGGTTACATCCAAATTTAAGTAGAAGAGTTCATGTTGAAATTGAACCAGAATGAATCTTAAAATGTCTTCTTCCGCTAATATTATGGGTTAGCTTGTGTTGAGTTAATTTGAAGTTTTGCTTTGATTTTTTTTCATTATAAAAGTGAGAATCAAGTTGCTTGCTACACCTAGCGCATCTGTCACAGTAACATTCAGAAAAATTTTCTTTCAGACTCAGAAACACCCCTATTAACTAAAGAGCAGTAGTGTAATATAAAGTAGGGATATTTGCTGAACAGAAATGTGCCACATTGTCATCTCTAAAAAAACCTGCTGTTCCTGATGGAGAAGATCAGGCTCTTTCTTCCTCAGAAGAGAAATTTTGTTATTAAAATGTTTCTTCAGAGTGTCTTGCAGTCAGCAATCAGAGGTCATGAAGGTAGAAGGCAGGGTTTATTTATTTCAACCTTGCTGCTCTAATTAAAGGGTCAGAAGCAGCTAGAGAGTCTCAGTTTCTTTTGTTTCTCAGTAAACTTCTGCAATTTATTCTGGAATGGGTGGAGAAAAGGGAGGATAAAATAGTCGTGTCCTTCTGGCTGCTGATCTTTTAAAGTCTTTGATAACTCTCTCTTTGATTTCTCTCTGCTTTGCATGAGGAAGGAGAAGTGCACAGGTAAATTAAATAAATGCATTTAAATATGATATAGAGAGAAGTTCTGGAAGAGGAAGGAAGGAGTGCTGCTGCTATGAGTGGCAGAAAGAACCAAGTAGCAGGTTTTAGTTAATAATTGTCTGTCTGCTCTTGCTTTAATGTTTAAGTTGTTTTTAACATTATTCAAATATATGTATGCTTTTAAATTTCTTTGTTCTTTTTTTTTTTCTCTTAACAAATGTACTGAAGAAACAAACTCATCAGGTGTTTAAGTCAGTGAGTGTAACTGCAGCTCCCCTCTGGGGTCTGCATGGAAGCAGTTGAATCTCAGGAATCCATGGGAGTGTTTATGGACCAGAAGGTGGTGTGTGCTCTGTACCAAGGCATTTGACCCAGGATGTCACCCAACAGAATCCTGCCCACCCTTCTTTCCTTGCACTGAGTTCTCATAATTTGTTGCTTATGATGGAGGCTGTGCCAATGTATTTCTGTGTGTGTGTGTGTATATATATATGTGAACATCTTTATGTACACATAAGCATGGCTAACTATGTGGTAGATAATTGATTTACCTCACTCAGGCTGTTAATTTGCAGAACTCATTGCCGTAAGGACTGAGGCTGACATTCCTGAAGCAATTATACTGTCATGGTTAAATCTCAATTGCGTGTGGGCTGAGGTTAGAGAAGAAGCAGGACTTTGCTCAGTTAATAGTGATGGTCTGCTTCCTGGCTGCCAGGTTTGGATGTTTGGTTACCTTGTTTTGTACTTGCCATATACACCTGGGTGAATTACCTGAATTGAAGGGTAGAGAGGGAATTAATGCTTGAAGATTTGCTTCCTAATCCCATCTTCAGAGCATCAGGTTGAAAATATTATTTTTTGATGGCAGAACTGGTAACATGAGCGGTGTTTTCAGTGGAGTCGGCTCTTGCTCTTACAAGCAAGCACTGCTGTTTTCAGATTTTCAGCTTTCATCTTGGATCTTAATGTCTGATGTTAATCTTAAAGCCCTGTCAACCTCATTGCAAACTAATATTTGACGTTCTTGTTTTAGCTTTTTGGTAAGAAGTATCAAAAAGTGGTTTGGGTCCTCTAATAACATCTCCAAATGCATGTGAATGTTTCTAACTGCTTCCTGATTGTTGGAAACATGACTCACAGGGTCTGGTTTCTTGAAGGTAGATGACACTAACTATACCAGCTGCAGAACACCTGGCTTTTACCCTGTGGTTGATTTGTGAAGATTGTCTTATTTTAAAATAAGTAGCTTTTTATTGTGATCTGTGTCTGCTTCTGTTATTTATTGAAGTTCCTTTTGAATAGTGTAAGCACAAAATTATACATTAAAATTAAACTCTTTTCAGTTGTAAACACTGTTAAATCTCCAAAACCATTATTGGAGGGGGGTGGGGGGAAGAGGAGATAATAAAGAGAATTCATCTTTTCTTCTGCTCTAGAGGAACCATTTTAGACAGAACCACTCAGGGACACTGAATGCAGTACCATGGAAGTGGATGGAGTGCAGTCAGTCCATCAATAGGTAGCTGATGTAGGCATTGTGCTATCTCACCCACTATTTTAATTTGTGCAGAACTTATAAAATGTGCTGGGTGCCCCAACCAACAGTGCTGACAGACTTGAATTTCAGATGTGGTGTGAAGGAATGTACATTGTTGTAAGTGCCATATTACAGAAGGGTAAGTGGAAATTCTCTCCTAAGCAGTTCTTCTAAACCTTGTTAAATGCTGATGTTCCATCCTTTTAATTACAACAAGCTGCCGTTCATGGTTGAGTGTAATCAAGAAATGGAAGATTTTATAACACCTTTTGACCCCTGACATGTGGTGAGGGAAAATATGAGTCTGTTTTTACCCATGTGCTTTATTTGTCATAGGGCAAGGTTTGTGCAGTTTTCCCATGCATGTAGGTTTTCATTGCTTGTGCAATTTCTGTGGACATCCACACTGCCCATCTGTATTTGTTTCTGAAGTGAACCTAATTGCACATTATTAGTTGCTGTGTACTAATCTATTGGCCTGTGCATAATAAAACAACTGTGCATGCATTGTAATGGCATATTTGGCTGAGTGGTGTTGCTTGTTTTGTTGTGCTTCTGCTGTTGCCAGTATGCCAGTAGTTTCAGGATGCTATTACAATACATATGAATCATGACTGTTCCCAGGCCTCCATCCCTACTGCCAGACTTTGTGTTGGGCTGGGATGACAAGTTGTGGTGCTTTACGCATGATTAATTACACTAATTACTTTTCATTCCTATTTAGTGTCTATTCTGGGATGGTCTTTCCTCAATTTGTTGCTGCCCCTTAGCTGTGCACCTTAATCCCCTCTTCTTCATTTATGATCTTTGCAAATGATCAGCTGTAACTCCCCTAAAATGCTTAAGATTTGGTGCTGTTTGTACTCAAGGATTTCCAAGGTGAAAAATGAAATTGTGCTTCTTGCTTTTGGGCCAGTGGAGACTCTAAATGTCACAGAGGTGGCATGTTCAGACTTTTAGGGTAAAGTTGGTCTACTACTGATTGTATGTATTCAGTGGTGTTTGTTAATGAATTGTTGAGAGGTCTGCTTTTTGACTAAAACAAGAATGAAAAGTAAAGAAAAAGGAGACCAGTAAAAAGCACAACAGGTAAAATGTAATCTCAGTAACTTGTAGGGTAGGTTTGAACCTGTACTCATAGCTGCAGGAGACCTGTATTCCTTATGAGTTAAGGATAAAGCTGGTGCTGCTGGGATTCAAAGCAGAATTAATTTTTAGGAATATGTAAAAAAGGTAAATACTCTTTAGATATCCACTAAACCTATTTTTATATTTACCAGATTGACTGAAGAGCTATTTGATTTTCTTTTTGGGCTGGGACATGCAAATGCAGATGCCTGTCTGAAATTTCACTGAAATTTCTGCTGCCCAAGAGCTTCCCAAGCTTTTTGTGGTCAGAGGCTGTTCAAAATACATAAATCTGTGTGAAGGTGCATTTTACTGGGGAACTAGAAAAGCATTAAAATACCAGTAACCCCTTAAGGGTCCTTATCCCCAAATTCCTCAAAACAAAACCTATGGATCCTCTAGGGATTCATCCCCTAAATTTACAGTAATTATTTTCAGAGATGTGGATGAGTAAGTTCAACTACTTGTCTCGTGTAATGTTGCCTTTCTGAACACCTAATGACAAGTGAGGAAAACTAACTCCACGGTCTATTGACTCCTTTTTTTATTCCTTTGCAAGTTCCAAAATGCAGCTCCTACTCAGAGGAAATGTCAGACTGTATAATCTAAGGGAGAGAAATCATGATTAATTTTTTTGCTCTTGGTGTAGGATCAGAGTTTAAAATGTTTTCTAGCACCCTGGTCAATCAACTTGGAAATTTTCTTTGCTATTTGTCAGAAAACATCTGGTCATAAGCAGAGCACGGGAATACAAACTTGCCAGTCAGGTGTGTTGACTGGAATTTCTGACATACAGTGGAAAAAGAATTTTCCTTTAAGCGGAAGTTGCAGTATTGATCTTATCTAATTGCTATTCCTTCCCCATATTTATGCTAACATGGAATTCTAGGTGCACTATAAGGTTAATTGTATCTGTTAACAAAGCTTTAAGTATATGCTGTTAAACTGATTGACTAAACTTTTGTTTGTTGGAGCATCTTAATTCCTACTTATATATACCTTAATTGCTTCAGATTCTCTGAAATCTGTTTCATATTCTTCTAGAAAAAGATTGAAATCCCTTAATTATTCTCATGTAGGAATTCTGTATGGCTTATGTATCAAGCTTCTTTCAAGTTGAATGTGTAGGGGGAGACTGATTTTACAAAAGCAGTGTGTTTGGAATGTTCACTTTCTTTGTAAATACTAATTTTTGTCTGTGTGAGACTAATGTTTGTGAATGATTTTCTTCTTTATGGTACTATTGCTTGGTCCTATGCAAAATGGGTTAAAATTGAATTTAAATCTTTTAGATAAAGGTCCTAATGAGTTTAGTGAATTTGGGGTCATCCTTTGAAGGCAGAACGAGCATAAATATTATCAAGGTCTTTCAGCCTCTATCTCCTCTGGCCACATCACTGGCCATAGCCAGGCTATCACTGGACTCTCCATATGACAGGAACTCCAGCCAGTGCATCTCTTGGTGGAGCCACTGTCCAAATACAAATCTGTTCAGAGCATGCTTGGGTTCAAGGCTTCCAGGTGGCCATAAAACTTTGGTATGAGATGGCCTTTAAATGTGGGTCTCTAGACATTAATCTGACTATGAATTCAGGTAAAATGGACTACAATAGGCTTAACTTGCTTTTTTTCCCCTCTGTATGACAGATGTGATCAGGAACAATGTTACAAGGAGAAGATTGCCATTGCTAGGGCTGAAAGCTTCGTAAAGGGTGAAGCAGTGTACCATCCTCAGAGAGTGGGAATGAACAATAACTATCCTATACATCTTGGCTACCAAAGGTTTGGCTGCTTGTACAGATAACAAGTGAAGGAATCCAAGAGTTGTGTGACTGCTGTTTACATAGGGTTGTAAGTGAATATACCATGTGAACACTGTTGATTAGATTTACATTTAAGCAATTCTTCTTGCTGGGCCTTGAACACCTTCTACTGACATCTGCACATTCCCATACTGGGGAAAATCACCCCTGTTTTTTCAAGGCTTTTTAAATTAGAGGCTTTTGATTTTAGCACACAGGCTTCTATTTGACCTTGAAACTACACAATGCTATTTTGCTTTCTTTGGGCAAGAATTCTTTTCTGTTTATTCTTGCACAAAAGAAAGAGATTGTAGTAGTAAAATGTAGTCAGTTCCTCAGCTGGCATAAATCAGCATAGTTCCACTGGTTGCCCTAATTTAAATCCAAATTTGATCAAACCATTTCAAATAGGCTTGCAGAATGAATTAAGTTGATGGGAAAAAAATCCTTAGGTGCCTAAAACCCAGGTCTAATTTTCCAGTAGAAGGGCATCAGCTGCTGCCTTGTGCATTCACAATCTCATAGTGGCTGCTTATGGCTCAGTAACTGATACTGGCTGTGAAGGAGACACTTGGCTACCCCTTTGGCCAGTGGAGAAGAAATGTTGGCTGCTGACTCTTGTGAAAGAGCAGAGCTATAAAATGAGGAAATAATAAAACATGATGAGAGGGTTAGGGTCACAAAATATTGCAAATAGAAGCATATTGGCCTTACTGCTCTTTTTAAAGCACTTTGTATGTTGGCTAGCCAGCTTCCTGGACGTCTGCCTTGCCTTAACTGTTTGGCTGTCTAAAGGTGATATATAAGGGAGGAAAATAAACTGTTGGTGACTTTCTGTGTAAGTTAAGGCCCAAAAAAACTTTTTTCTTGAAATTTGTTTCCTTTCAGACCATAGCTTATTTTAGTAATGATGTCTCCACTGTCCAGCTGTCACTCCCAGAAGTCTTGGTAGTATATAGGACAGTACAGGTGAGTTGCAGTGACCAGTACTTATATTAACATGCTTTGACTGGGATTTTCAACCCATCTGTTCGTGTACAACTTCAGGTTCATCTGAGAATTACAGGAAAGCAAATATCAAATAATAGTGTACCTTGTTAGAAGCTGCAGTGCCAGGAAATGTGAGCAATTGCCTGGAGTGTTGCACAGCCATGACTTGGTGTTCACATGTGAACTTTTTGCTTCACAGGGCTAAGCTGGTCTGGCTTTTATAAAACCCTGAGCAGTCAGAAGATATGGGTTCAGCAGGCCTTCTGTTACCAATGGCTTTGAATATGAGATCGTGTGTGAGCACTGAGGGGTGCTGGGGTGTCCCAGGGTGAGGGGTAAGAAAGAAAAAGTGTAAAACTGCAGGTCTGGCCCAGTGCACTGTATCTGTCTTGTGTGTGTGTATTTCATGGGAAGGTTGAACCAGAGTCTGTAGGGCTTTACTGCTGAATCTAGTATGAATTGCTTTGTATTGTGTGAAGGATTTGATTTCAAGCAAAAGCTTGAAAATATTTTGTATTACTATCCTATCTGGCCCAAAGCTTACTATTGTCGATTCCACACTTATTCTCATGGTCTTTTCCTGAGCTTTTACAAGCTAGTCTTTTGTAATTTTTGGGGGGTAAAAAAATTTTCTTTTCTTTCCATTTTGCTGCTGGATGCAAATAGCAAGGTTATTATGGGAGGGTACAGACTGTTGTGACATGTGAAGAAATATTTGGTACGTTTAACTACAAAGACTAAGCTGCTTTTGAGCTTGGTGCTCGACAGCAGTCAGTACCTATCCAGTTGAGGTGGAGAGATGGGTGGACACAGACTGAAGGAACATTCTGTGTGAAAACTCAGTAGCCTATTATTAGGGCACAATAGCTTTACATGCCATGAGATGCTCTTTTGCCGATTCCCACCTAGGAATGTCCACCTGTGTGCAATTCCACCAGGTCTGTGGGCTAACAGATGGTCCTAACTAATGAAAAGAGTCATTTTAATTAGTCCACCTAAAGACGTTTATTCACACTGGTGGGCACTCCCAATAAAGTTTCAGTGACTAGGATCTGTGCTGCTGGCTTCCAGCAGTCGCCATCTGTTTGGTGGCAGAAACTGGCCGTGGTATCACTGCATGTATTTCCCACTCCAGTGGGCTGGAAACAGGTTTAAAGCGTGGGGAAGGAGGGGGAAAGGTCTCCCGGTTGCTGCCTACAGCAGTTTGAAAGCTGTGGTATCCCTGCTTCCAGACCTAGGATTACAACAGCTTATCCTGCTATCTCTAGCAGCAGTTTTGGAAAGCAGCTTTGGAAATCATGCTCATTTCCTCTGGCAGTGATTTTTTAATATTTGAGAATACCTTACGTGTATTTGCTAAGGCTCTTTCTTAGGCTGTTGGCCTATTTCTTAATTGAATATAGAAAATCCCTCTATTTTTAATGACTGTTAGAAAATAATCTAAAATAATTAGAATTAGAAATGTCATGCCAGTAATGTTTATTCTGGGACTACACGCGTTTGCATGTTAAGGAAACCTCACTGGCTGCATATTAAAGGGAACCATCTAATGACAACATTCAATTAAAAATTGGGAGGGATGGTAGGGAGCTGGAGCTGTACAATAGAAGATTTGCAAGGCTTTATTGCCCATGACTAGTTTATTTGTGTCCTCTGCCTACTGACAAACTAGTTTAGTTAAAGGGATAATTAAGCCATGGGGAAATTACAAAATTTCCTGGAGAAGAAACACAGGCTAAGGATGAGACAGGAATTGTGGGAGTTCAGCATCCTTTAGGATAATTCTGACAGTAAGTGTTTACATATTTATCCTACTTGCAGCCTGTCCCTGGATGACCCATAGATCATCCCCACTCCCAAACCCTTCATAAACTGGTTTCTTTCAAGCTTTAATTTTTTATGTCTGTTTTAATAAAAGCTTTTTACAGGAAAAGGATAGCAGTAATATCAGATTTAATAAAGACTTCCTGATAAAGCTTGATCAGACAAAGTCAGAAGTCTGAACTTTTGGGAGTCCTTCCAAATCATTGTGCCTCATGTCTTCCTCCTCCGAGTAATAAAGGTATATTCCATTTATTTTCTGGTTTCTGTGGTTTCGTTTTCATGTCTGTAAGACTTTGCTGAAATTCTTTTTCTGTATAAAAACTAAGGCACTGATGTTAATGTTTCTCTAGGAGGTATTACTTAAAAAATAGTCACCCAAATCACAAAGCATACTAAAATAACAAGGTTTTGCATTATTTTCATAATAGTCAAAGGCCAGAGTCTGGTAGAAGCAGGGGTGCCTATTTCGGGTTAGTAGATTTATTTTGATATCCACTCCCTCCCCTGTGTTAATGTGATCAGATTTTCGTTGTTAAATCACCTGCCATTCTCAAATGGCCTGAAGGGCACTCTTGAGGTCATATTCACTCCAGCTGTCAGTGTTACTTGTAGAACTCCTCCTCCTTCAAACTACATTTACCTGTTGTTGTGTGGATGGTTGCCATTTTGTTGACACTGAGAGACTGACTTTTGGCAGATAAATGTTCCTGACCTTTCCTCAGAAGGACCCAGAATTTTCTGCCCCAGAAACAAATTGGTTTAAGAGACAGCCTTGTGCAAGGATGTGTGCAAACCAGTTTATAAACAATGGCTCCCACTCCCCAAACCACACAGCTTGGCTACCCAAGTTGTAGTTTCTTGTTGCTGTACTGCCTAGTCATGGGACAGGATCCTGCTGCTTGGCAAACACAGAACCAGGGTGTTCTTGCCCCAACGTGTCTGTTAAGTACAAGATGCCAACAGATTGGCAAACAATGTCATGTTGTAGCTCTGGGCAGACCCAGCTGTAGCTGCAGGCTATTGTCAAGCACCACACACAGTCATGGTCACAAAATTAAAGGATGTGTATGTTATCTATGAGGAGCTTCATAAGGGAGAACATTTGAGAGCTTGGTAATGAGTGTTAGATTGGCTCATTGGCCCACCACAAATGAGACTATGATTCAGGAAGCAGAATGGTAAAATTGGAGAAATTTGACTATAGATTTACTAATTTCTAATGTATTTCCTGTGACAGCCACTGCTAGCTATCACCTGAGATAAAGTATACCAAGCCAAGTAAAACTGTTTCAGAGTTATCTTGATTTTATCTTTATATATAGGTAAAATCTGCTTAAGATGCTATACTGGACCAAGGGGTGGTGTCAGACATGCTCCATTTGCTCCTGCCGGAAGACTGGGACAGACAGTTGAAGATGACACCTTTAATGGCTAAAAGCAGGACTTATCAGAAGGTATCTGTCTTGGGCTACTGCCTCTACCAACCATGTATAGTCCACCAAAGCCAGTCCAAAATTTTCCACACGGTGAGGAAATTCCGGAGGCTAATATGGGCTATGACTGGAAAGGAGAATGCATAATTTGGGCACAATTGAAGATGCTTTGTGAGGACCAGATAAATGGAGAAGATGCTAGTCCTGATGGTTATCTTCAGGCAAGCTGTAGCTAAGAATTATTGGACACCCTTTTGGGTGGAGAGGAACTGTATGAGACAATTTCAGGTTAAAGCAGATAAATGGCTTTTACACAAGTTTTCTGTTGAAACCAGACCTGTTTGAGACCATATTCATCTGAATGAAGGATTTAATTTGGCAGGTTTTCCCCCAGCTCAAAATTACTTTTTGGGAGGAAGGAAGTAAAGTGATGCTGGATTCCTATTTTAGCCCTTAGCACAATATGAAAACCGTTTATCTGGGTGATCCTTTAAAAAATTCTCATGCTAATTAGACTGAGTTTAGTAGACTGAGATTTTCCCATATGAGTACCTTTGCAAGGCTCATTGTCTAGTCTGAGATAGGTATCTCTGTCTCTGGTTTTAATAAAAATATCAAACAGTGTCAGTTTTATCTCATTGTGAAACAGCAAGAAAGAAGGCAATTTTTTTCCCATGTGGCATGGGAAAACTGCTTCACATCCAGTTCTTCTTGAGTCAGACTAGATGCCACAGTTCATGTTTTGAGAATAAAAACAGTATAATGAAAAGAGTTGGTAGCTGGATAGTAAACTGGACTGAAGGGTGGATTTTGTAAAGACCAAGATGTTAAAGTAGTTGTAACTTGGTCAAAGAAGCTGTTACAGGGAGAGACATTCATAAGAAGAGGAAAAATGAGGTGAAAATGGGCATAAGGGAGATGGGAGTTTACTGAGGAAGTTGTGGGCTGAAAATCAGGAAGCCAAGAAAAATCTGTGTAATGAGAAAATAACAAAAGGTGAATGCTAGGTGAGGACTGATTTCAACAAGATGCTATGAGAATGGAGGTGTGATGGCAGAAGAAGGAAATATACAGCAGAAAAGATCCCTGGTTTGAAGACCTATCAGTCCAAAGATGAGAGTTTTCAGATAGGCTTCATCTCAAGCCTTTAAGTTTCTGAGGTTTCACCTAAACCAGACTGATTATTTATTTATTTATTGAAAGGCAATGCAATTAGACCTGTCATCATTTTTTTTTTTTCATGGTATTGAAGTAGTTAATATTCTTGCTGTTGCTGCTACACTGTTGTTGCATTTATTGTACCATATGTCCTTACTGGGGTGTCCACCTCGTATGAGCATCCTTGAATTTCTTAAATAACCTGTGTTGCCTCAAATGCAACTATGAGTTCAAGAGAAGTTGCTGCTTTCTTTCCTGATCATGTGTACACTCTAGATTAAGTGAAGGTGGGGTATGGTTTGAACTGGTCTCTGAGGCTTGAAGCTCCCTTTGTAAAATTCCCTGCTGAGAAGAGTTTCTAAGCCTCTTAAAAGGCAAATCCTGTGTTGTTAAATGAGAGTCTCATTTTAATGCTGATAATAACTGACAACCCATGAGGATTCTGTTTGTCTACAGGACAGGTGTAGCAACAAACCTGACCTTCACTTCTGCTTCCTCTGATATGCTGAAATAAGTTTGTAGGCTTTTCTCCCACAGTAAATTTCTTTCAGTGCCTTTGGCCATGGAGCTTATTTCTACAGAAAATACATCTGGAAAACCTGGCTGAGTTAATGCTCTTGTTGCATATGCTTGGATTTTTTCTGTCTCTATCACCAGTTGAGCTCTGAAGACTATAGTGGTCTAGGGAGGTTTCAGTTGAAAATGCCCACAATTGAGGATGCTCTGAAGATAGAAGGAGCAGAAAATCTTCACAACAGACAATTGCAAAAGGTGCAGCAGTGAACACTTGTTCAAATTCTTGGAACATCAGGCAAGGAATCAACTCTGTTCATTTAACTGCTTCAAATAGTAGATGATGTAATCTCTGCTTTTAGCTGCTCAAGTTGTAGGCATTTATGTTTGTGATATCTGAGCAATTTCTCAAAGTAATAAAGGTTTCAGAATTTTCATCTATGTTTCACTGAAGTCTTGTTGTGCTCAAGTACCCAAGACTCTGCTTTTTAAAAAGCTGATTCTGGGTCAGATAGATACAGATCTTTGTTAGAGAACATAATCTGACATTATTTTACTTTACAGCAGAGCAAAATGTTCTTGTGTGAACTGAAGCTGGATTGAAGCCTCAGTTTCCAGGAAAAGCCTGGCTTTCACTCTGAGACACTGAAAATGAGTGAAAATTTCATAATGGACCTTGCTAATTTGACTATCAAAAATGTCACTAAAATCAGTAACACTCTATGCAGCATCTTTTAACAGAAATTGCATGGTCAGGGCTTCCTTGGGCAGAACCATGCATTACTATTCTAGCCTGTGTACTTAATATTTTAGAGGTTTTGTGGTTTGAAATTTTTCAAATGATTAAGTTCCTCTGTGAAGGGGCATAAATCAGCAATATGGAGAACAAAAAGAGGAGAGAAAGAGAATGTGAAAATGGGTTGCTGAGAGAAATAAAAAAAAAATACCCCATCATAATTACAATCCAAACTGAAAACCAATGTAAGGATATATTTTTCTCTTTTTTTAACTGTCTTCCTCTGGGTTACCCTTCCCTTTTCTTTCATGCACATTGTCTGAGCTTTAGTTATAAAGCATGAACAAGAGTCAATTTTAGCGTTTGTGAGTTATGGTTGTGCTTTTAATTTTCCTGCAGGTGTTCTGCACAGCAAGACAGGCTTGTTGGGTCTGTTGCGTGCTGCCCACAGAACATTGCTAACATGCAGCTGTACAGAAACATCTGGACAGCCTGACTTGAAAGCACTTGGAACGTGTGCATGTGAATTTTTCCTCTAGTCATGCAGGCAGGATATGTAGTGTGTTCCATGGGCCATTGCTTCTCTGACCTGAGCAGCAGAGGACTTTGATGTCTTTTTGTTTCTGTTTGGCTTTTTCCTTTT
>VZRZ01002645.1:718319-735122 GCA_013398175.1 Climacteris rufus
TAATACTTATTCCAGTAAGGCTGGAGCACACATGAACTTTATATTTGGGTTGTAGAAGTCAGGGAGAAATGGGAAACTGCTTGTTCTCAGACATCAGGCTAGTGTAGGCTTGTACCATTGATACTGAAAGGGTACACTGGAAGTTAAATGCATCCAGCTACTTATAGGCATGTTATGCACTTCCTTGCTTATTGCACTACTCATTTCTTTAAATATCCTCTTCTAGCCCTCAAGTCTTCCCCAGCTTCCCCCAGTCTGACCTTTTTCCAATCTTACTATTATTTCAGTCTTCTGAGGCTTTTGAAGTTTCTAGTTTATCCAGTTCAGTACCATGGCTCCTATGTTAACTTTAATGGAAAGTGCGGTGGATCTTTATACTTTAACCCTTTTGGAGTTGATTTGGATGCTGCATCCAGAATTTTTGTGTCTGATATTATATTTTTTGACTGCTTGCTCGGAGTGCTTGGTGAAAATGATCCTTTATGAGTTTCTCTACACTGATCATCACCTTTGTTTTGAGGGACTCCTTGGCTTAGGGTAGGCAAGCTATGTTTCTTTCAGAAAACGTCAATAACATATTTTTATTTTTACTTCAGTCAAAAACAATTTGACTCTTTCTGCTAAACTTGATTGGATATCTAAACAGATAAAGAATATTATCTCTTATGATTACATTTGATCCAGCTACTCTCCCAAGCTACTGAGCTAGAGAGAAAGTTTCCAGATGATTAGAAGAGAACTGTGCCTCTTGTGCTGGAGTGGAGTTTTTTGTGGTGTGATTTTTTTTTTTTTGTTGGTTTTATATTTTCAGTTGCCCACTAAATTGTAGCTTAATGCTATACTATTGTGTAGCTATTAATTTCAAATTTTTTTCAGGTAGTTGTGGGCAATGGGAATCCTGAGGTTACATTCTTGGCCATATTTCAATGTGGTAAAACATCTTCTGCTCTTTCTGTCTTCTGTTTTCTAATCTTTCCCCAGGTCTTTTATATTCTCCTACTTATGGAGCTTGAAGTTGTACTGGCTTGAGTGTTGGTGGGGAAATTTGGCGGCTGAAAATTTCATCACCTTTGAATGTTTCTGGTTTTCATTGCTGTTGTATGGGCAAAATCCTAGAAGTGAATAGAGCTCACCAGCTTCCTGTGTAATTGCATCTTGAGCCCTAAAATGACTAATAACCTAAAAACTCACAGAAGGAGCTGTCTTTAGCAAGGTTTACTGGCACACCTATGCAGCAGAGAAGATGACAACATGCTTAATCCTCTTGCAGTTTTATTTGGCCAGATGTGAACAAGTATAGGTGTCTTAGTAATATATTGTGCTAGCAAGCCTTTTATCTCAACTTATTTTGGCTAGACAGACTGGAGATTAAGGGAGCAGATGATATGTAGACTTATACCTAGCTGTGTTTGATGGCAGGAGCTTTCCCAGTGAAGAGACCAAGTCAGCTTTGCCAGGCAGTGGTGGATAGGAGGCAGCCAGCCATGACTAGCTTTGAGGTGGGCTGCATGCAAAGGTCCCCCTTGGGCTTCTGTGCCTTTGCCTATTAACCATCAGTTCTCCCTGTTTTTCATACATGTGTTTTTAGCAGTAATTGCTCTTTACATTGGGTTTCAAGATTGTGCACTGTAAGAGAAATTTATTATTTAATATTACTCCCCTCTACGGATATATTTTCTGTCTGAGTCTCTCCACAAGTCCCCAGCCACTGCTGTCCACAGGACTAGAGCACTGAGGAAGTTACATGAATGGGACAAATTCCTACTTTGCCCTTCATGTTGTTTCCCTGTAATTTTTTTTTTTTGCATGTTCTGAACAATGTTAAATGCTTTACAGTAAATCTCATCCTTGAAGAGCACAAATAGATTTAAATTGATCCAGAATTTTGGATAGTTTAAATGTGAGAAATACAACCTCAAAATTCAGTTTAGTCTTCCCTTGAATGATCACTCTATGTCATTGTAAGGAAAATATTTAGTTCCTAAAACTCAGGCCTGTACTTGGAAGTTTGATGTTTGTTGCCCACTAATATCACCATTAGTTTATTGGTTTGGTATTGGGATTACTATCATGATTGTTCTAATGAGTTAGACGCACCATGAGAAGGAAAAAACAAGTTAACTTTCTTACGGCTTGCATTTTACTTTTATCTGAGAGAGCTATACTGAATTGGTGGTTACTTCTTTTTTATCTAATGAGGGAAAGCATAGGCAAGACAGAAACTTGTTTCCTTTGCTAGGACTAGGAAATTTAAGCAGGTAGAGTGTGTGTTTTGCTATTTCTGTCAAGAAAATACTTTTCTTGCAATTATGATCCTTTTTTTTTCTGAAAAAATAAAATCCTTTCAATCTGACCTTTATGAAATACACTTTAAACTCTAAGAAAAAACATTAAGCAATTTCTGACCTTGTATTTTGAAGGTAAGGCTGATGTTCTGTCACTAGCTTGGTTGACTTTCAGAATGGTGGCAACCACAGTTTATTGTGGTAGGGTGTTTGATCACTTTTGTGTTAATTAAGAACACTCGTGTCTTAGTTTTTAAACTACTGTGTGTGTGTGTGTGTGTCCTGCTGAATAATAAATTATGTAAGCAGGTATTAGGGTAAGGATCTTTATTTTCTTAATTGTTTGTATTACAGTTGGTAAAGACGCTTTTTAGATGAAGGTTTTACCAGTATCAGGGTGAGATGCTAAATTGGATTCTGCCCTTTGGGTTTTGGCTAAATTCTGACTTTTGTGTCATGTTCTCAACTGCAAATGAAGTGTCTTGTAAGCTCTTCTGTAAATGGAAAATTTTGAGAATTCAGCAGTTCCTGAAGCTGTCCTAAATAACAGTAAATTAAAGGTATACATTTTTTTTTAATTGGATTTCCAGCTTGGACTTACAACTAAACCCCAAAGACCTGTGTTTTGTATCCAGGGATTTTAATCCACTCTCAGTCCTCTTGTCCCATATTTTGGAGGAGAGAGTTTGAGGTTGTAGTTCATGACTGATATAATGCTTATTGTTCTTTGACAGTGGGTTATCAGTTACAGTGAAAGTTTATATACGTGAACAGGCACTGGAGAGGCAATTCTGTGTTAGCAAACTTATTGTTTTGCAAATGTTTAGTGTAAGATGAACTTTATATCTTAAAAGCAATTTGATGGTTGGCAGTACAATCTACATAAAGTATTTCCTTGAGCTTCCATTGCAGGACAAAACACTGTTACCCATTCTGGACTTCTGTCCCTTTTTAGGCAAAGACACTTAAAAAAGTTCAAGAACAGTGTCTTTCTGTTTTATTAATGGAGCAGGGTTTAAATCCTTCTTGACCTGTGAAAATCTGAAGACAGTCTTACATGTGTTAGTAATATCCAGATTGGATTAGTATAATTCTTTGTTTGTAGTTCTGCCAGCATCATCATTCAGAAATTACTGCTTCAAAACACAGTAACAAGAATGATCTCTGGCACTGCAGATATAAGAAAGCTAAACAATCCAGACTCCTCTCCTCAGAGGCTCCCAGCTCTAACAAAATTGTCTGAACATCTGTTTTCTGTCTTAAACCCTTTAATGATTAGGTTCCTAATTGTTTGACTGGGTGTCTGTGCAAGCACAGACCCAGGCATTCTTGAGTTAATGCTGGACTTCTGGCACTAAAAAGCAATACTGAATAGATGAAATACAATCAATTTATATGAAGCACTTTTTAAACAATACCTTCTTTGCTGTGAATTTTCTGGGAGAGTTTTTGTTAAACTGATTTCTTGTCAGTTGCAGCCCATGCAGCCCCTTATCTGAGGGTATGTTGCAGATTTTAGGATTACTATTTTAAAAAGTTGCAGCCTTAATTTGGGATACCTCCTTAGAGGTATTTGATGTACAGACTCAGTTGTCATAGATGGAATAATTTGCTGTTCCTTACTTAGAACACATGAAGACTGAAGAGTGTGTCTATTTCTGTCTGTTCGTTGCTTTGTAGTTTGGGAAAGAACAAAAGCAAATGTTTAACTTTAACCACATGTTCTGCTAGAACATAAGAATGTGTTCAAATGTTTCCCTGTGCACTTCTGGAATTAGGTTGTGTTGAAGTTATTATGCTTTGCCAACCTAAATGGGATTTCTGCATATTGTTTTGTGCAGTCCCCTCTAATAAGACCTTGGTCCTGAGGAATGTTTTCTGCTCTTTCTTGCAGGCATTGCATCTTTGTAGGTGAAGGCTGAATCTATAGATTTCCTTTTCTGAATTTAAAGTGTGGAAAAACAACCCACCAAGGAGAGTATAACAGCATGTGTTTCTATTTTGTGTTGGTTCCACCCGCAGAAAACTGACTTTTTCTCTGTGACTGTCTTTTGTTTCAAACAACTGATACCAGAGGGTAGATCAAGACTAAGCTCATGGAAGACCTAATTTAGTTTCAATAGTATCATTCCTGTTTTTTTAATCAATATAATTCTGCATCTGTGTCATACAGTAAAATGGGTCAGCAGAAGTTTTTAACCTTTGCAGATTTAAAGTCATGGGTGTTTGCTCTGAGCAGGGATAATGTGCCCTCTTTGCTCTCAGTAAAGGCTCATCAGAGGTGTGTGACAGGAAGCTTCCAATGGGTTATTTATTCCCTCTCATTCAGGATATATCAGGGCACCAAGATGGTGGCAGTTACTAGTGTAAGTATACTCCTACTTTATTTCCAAAATATTTCCATAGCAGTGCAACTGGAAAATTTTTAGGCTACCTGTGTGCTCTTTTAGTATGGCTTCTGTAACATGAATTTTTTTTGAAGACAAATCTACTAAATACTCTTTTTTTGCACATCAATCTTCTACTGCCCTGTTTCATCTCATTCATAGATTGGTACTTAAGTTTTTTCTGTAGATTTTCTTTTGGGTCAGAGACGCGTTTTGTCAAATATCTTTAAAAAATTAATTCTGATGTTCTAGGAATGCATAAGTGCTTAGCACAGAAAGACAAGATTATTGGAAATTTGAGTAGAGAAGACAAAGGAACATTTCATCTACAAAATGTGCTTCACCTATGCCATTTCTTCTGTATCCTCATGCTTTTAATTCAGCGTGCTACTCTGCAGAATAGAAAAGCTAAGAGTTTCTGTAAGATGTTTATCCTTAATTTGTAATTACAGGAGAAGCTTTTTAAAGTGTCTGAAATGTTTTGCCTTTAGGTATGTTTGGAAATATTAGGTGAAGTGTTCTATGATTGAGAAGTGTGAATTCATCAAAATATTCTGTGAACAAGTTCACAGAATAGACCAACTTCAATGAAACTTTCCTTGGTTTAGTGTTAATGAGAAAACTGGTGAGAGTGTGAGCCACCCCAAAGTGTCCTGGCTTGTAGGAGAGTCAAGTTTAGGAATTCAGCAATTTCAGAGAAAGGACTAGATCCCTATCATCCTAGTAAAATGTGTCTAATTTAGAGTGGTTGCTACATGCATGTTTGCTGTGTACAGAAGATCTGAAATAATTGAATTTTTTCTAAGGTTGAAATCATAGATATTTCTAATACGCTGATAGTTGGCTGTTCCTGTGGTTTGGGGGAGATTGAGGGCATAGACAAAAGCAGGCTTTTTAGCATACACCAGGCCACATTAACTTCTTTTAACACGTCCCAGGACTGAGAAAAGCAAGAATGAATTTAATTAAAGGAAATGCTACTGGACACACTGCTCTCCATAAGAGGTTCCTCCAAAGCTCTGTTTTCAGAAGGGTACTCTGCACCTGACATCTGATCTTGTGCTCAGTGCAGGTGCCTGCTGGTCGCTGACTTTTGCACAGCAGTGTAAAGAGCAATTCGCATCTCTTTTGCCTATGTGGGACACACTGAGTGGGTGACATACAAGAAATCAAGACTTAGGACAATCTTATGAGATCTTCTCTGAGATGGGAACCTGCTGAAGCACACTGCTGAGATTTCTCATGGTGGTACAACATCATTCGATATCTCAACACAGTGTAATACTGTGACTAAACTACTGTAATAGGCAGAAAAGAGAGCTTAGAAAAAGCAGGAGTGCCTGTGTGGGGATGTGGCTTCCTCCCACATTTTAAACTCTTCATTTTATCTATTTCTTTTGAATGTGTGATACACATTGACAGCCTTTACTTAAAGTTCTATTCCTCCAAATTATGTTAATATGTTGCAAGCTATTCAGCTGGGAAGTGTGCAGTACAATTTCTTTCCTTTTAAGGGTTGAGAGGTCTTTATCTAATGTTTCTAACAGTTTATCTGTGAGGTTCTCACTACCTCAGACTGTGCCTTTTATTTCAGAAGAAAATGCAACAGATTTAATGAAGGGAACATTTTGAAACCAATTTCCACTATTTTTTTCCTAAAGGGATTAAACTACTAATGTAAACGTTCAAAATAAAGCAATACTCACACATATGATGAAATTTGAGATCCAGTCATTTTCTGGTGTTCACACACTTGGAAAAACATGATTGAAATTACTGCACCCTTCATGTGCCCCTGCCTTTTCCCTTGATTTGTCACACTATTTGGTGCATCAAATAGAAATTCCATTGGATTTTAACTGATTTAACCCTTGCAGTAGACAGGTTATAATTAACCTCAGTTTGGGGCATATGGTGGAGGTCATGCTATGTACCTACATCAAGGTACAGAATTGAATGACAGTATATATTTTAGTGGTATAGTGTTCTGGAAACACATGTTAAAAGAAGAATATTTCTGCAAGTGAGGGAAGGAATTTTTCTCTTAAGTTAGGGGGTACAGAGACCATAGATTTTTCTTCCTGTTAGACGCTTGAATTTATCGAAGTAAGGAAATAAAATGCTCCTGGTTAGAATAAGATTTACACACAGTTTTGGTGGGTAAAAAGCATTTTAATTTTAGAATGAAAATGTTCTGACTGAAATACTTAATACAGCACTGAATTTCTTTTTTTTTTCTTACTTTTCATGTTTAAAAGGAACTTTTCTCCCACACAGTTTTGCATGAATAAATATTTTAAGGGGTGTGATATGAAGCCAAGCAACCAGGAAAGATCTAGAGCTTTGATATTTAGAATACAAAACTGAGTCTGGCAAGCATTAATACTGAAAGATGGCAAAGAATTTCCCAAGAGATGTGTATTGTGTCCCATAAACCAGACAATATGGAAAGAAGTTGATGAAAAGGCTGGTTGTTGTTACTGACCCTGAGGGTTGTTCACAAAAAAATAGTTGTGTAATGTTTGTACCTATAAGAAAAGTACCTTAAAGAAGCCTTGGAGATTGATCATGAGGGATTTGAATTGCTCCAATATTGATTGCAGTAATAACCATGCAAAATCCAAGGAAAGCAGGCTTTTAGAGCTACTCTAGTGTAGTGCTGCTTTCATAATGCAATTTGTTGAATGGTCAATATAGCCAGAGGATATTTTGGACCTAATCCCTGGAAATGAATCAAGTGCTTTATGATTTAATAAGTCTGGAAAATGGGTACTACTTGTATCTGAGTAAAACCTTCTAGTGCTATCATCCAATTTGAAATACTTGTTAAGAGAGAGCACTGGATGAAGCAACATGAAAGTGACTTTGAGAGACTGTAAAATGCCCTGAGATATTTTGATTAGGATTCATCAGTTTACAGCACAAGAGTGGGGTGGTGGTCAGAGGCATTGCAGCTGATGTTGATCCCAATTGCATGGAATAAGTGTGTGGGCAAAGGGGCAGCAGAAACCTTTGTGGAAAAATGGCTCAAGGCAGGATACAATCAACAACTGTGCAGCTTTCAATATACAGCTGGCTGTATAAACAAATCTATTTTAAAGACAATTGAGAGTAAATACAAATACTGATCATAGAGAGCTGTGCAGTACATTCTGACCTGAGGTCAAGGGTTTTCCAAATATACTGACAGTGGTGTGTAGGTATGCAGAAGGCTGGTTCCCTGGAGCGCTGGGACAGAGCTGAAGATGGAGAATTAGGAAACAGCTGATACTTGTTTCATATGAAAAAGTAAAATAAAACTTGCTTATTTATTGTTGGATTTGTTTTAGTCTTTAGAGAGACAGAAGAGGTGAAATGTGGCTCTTTCAAGGAGAGGAATGAATTTGCTAAAATTTGATGCAGCAAACTAAACCAAGAAAACAGGACAAGTAGCAGGGATACAGCCATGAAAATGAGATGCAATTCAGAAGTAGGGAGAGAGGAGGAGAACACTCTCAGTATTACAGGAAGAAAAGGCATCAGATAAAAATTAATATTTTTCTATTTTCTAAAATTATAGAAGCAACAAAATCCACTGAATTTAAATGTCACACCGAAATGTCTTTTATCCCAAGTGAGGAGCAGGGCATATTACACCACTTTTTGAGGAAAGATTTAATGTTTTTCCTTGAAAAATTCCTGAGCCTTTGTTCCTATTGGCAAAAGGATCTATGTATGTCTCTATTTCTGTAAGGACAAAGCTTTGTCCAGTCTTCCTGCTTTTCTCTTACATGATTAAGGAAATAATGCAGTGTATGATGCTGCTTATTGTAGGTGCAGACCCATGGCACAAGCAGCCTGATTTTGGTCTAAGAGTATTTGTAATCCTTTGTGTAAATGTACAGCAAACAGCAGCAATCGTCAGACATTGTTTAACGTGTAGTGCAGTAAGTGAAAGAAATACCTCGTGCTGTAGTGAGAAGGAAGAAAGGGACGACGTAATACAGGGTCATGGGTAGTCTGAAATTGAGCTTAGTTGTATCCATCTTCGGTTCAGGCTTTAATAAGCCAGAAGTTTCATGGATTTTATGGTTTAGTCTATGAAAACTAATCTGATTGTAACATCTTTGAAGAAATTGTTTTCTTTATAGTGCCTGTCACGCTTGCCTTGGTCCTTTTGCATGATTAAAATTGGCAGGATTTCTAGTTAGGTGAAATCCTGCTCATGTGAGCTGTCAATAGAGGGAAACAAAAGAAACCCAGAGCAGTTGTGTGGTGTGTTCACTACCAAACCATGTTTCAGTAGAGATGAGAGATAAATGATTGGTTACTTGAGTAATAGTTTTCCTGATGACCCCACTGTCTGTGTCTGCTGTTGACAGACATTGGTAAGAGGAGAGAAGTAAAAAAAAAAAAAAGACAAAGCAACAAATACTTTGAAATGTCAAAATTAAAGTGTTTTTATTTCAGATGGAAAGGTTATGGTCCTGATCCTCACCCTGCAGATTCTGAAGTGTTTGAAAGTTTTTCCATTTTAGTGTCCCTTGGAAATGCTTTAATTTGCTTGCACTGGCTCTGTACATTTTGTGTACACAGTAAAGAAGTGATACCTTTTATTTCTTGAGCATAAAAGACTGGTTACATAAAATATATTTTTCCATCACATTTCATGACTGCTACCTGATTTTTATCTCAGGCTAGTGGAAAAATGTGATTTCTTGGGTAATGGAGCAAACTAGGGAGTATGTATTGAAGGGAACAGTCATGCTATACTGACCAGGAATAGTATTAGGTGGGCCAGCTATAGAGATCTCCCCGAGGGCATCAGTCTAGTTTATGACTGTAGTTAAAAATAAAATAACAAGCAAACTGGATACTCACATCAATTTGTGGAGACCTATAATATGGCTGAAAATGCGAACTCTTCTATGCCAAGTACATTTTAAAAATGTTTTTATGTATCTTCACCTTGAGTCATGTTAGCTGTGGAAAGATTTTTGATTTTTGAGAGAGGCTGGCAAAGTAGTTACCAGCATGATACTTAGTCTTGACTATCTTTTGAAGGTAGATTACACTGTACCTGTTAGGTTTTTTTGTTTTTTTTTAGTCTTCTCTCGTTGCATAACATTTGGTGTAATTTGCTGTTTAAATGACAGCTAACACAGGTAACTAATTCTTCCTTGTTTTAGTAAAATAAACAACTTGTTTGCATACCTCTTACTATGCAACTGTGTTCACCAGGAAGGAAAATTGCATTTCATATTATTCAGGAACGTCTTTTATTTGCAGTTTCCAAAAAACCCAAGCAGCACTGACCTGTTAATCAAAAAAGATGCTGCAATGACCTCAGGAAGTTGAAGTGTGTAGACACTTCATCAGTGTCTTAATAATGAAAAACCATGGAGTGTTAAAGAAAAGCTCTGGTTCAGCATGTATTAGTATTTTGACAGCACCCTATACTTATGCCAAGCCCTGTCAGCTTCATCTGTAGGAGTGCAACAGCCCAGCAAAGTCCTTACAGAGCCAGGGTGCATATAAGCAGAGAATAATAGAAATGTCAGGCTGAAAAGGGCTTTGAGAAGTAGCTGAATCCAATGTTCTGCACTAACACAATGTGGGTCTCTTCTGGAGCTGTCAAAAATCTCCAAGCATGTTTAAGGACAGTATGGGAGATTATATGACCTCTCTTGGCAGCCTTACTCTAGCGTGTCATGAGCTTTAGTGGTAGAAAGCTTTTCATAGTCCTTGTTCCAAATTTTTTAGATGCAATTAAACTGATTCTTCTTGTTTGTTCTATAAACACAGGAAGATATTTGAGTTATTGACCCTTCTTTCTTATTTTTTTAAAATTACTTTATTTTTTCTGTAAGGTTTGGGAGAAAATTTGACTTTGGTGAAAGGGCATGGATGAAATATGTCAGATACAAGCAGTGAAAATTACTTAGTGACTGGAATTATTCTTCATCCTATAGTTGAAACTGTGGATGTTTAGTCATGGTGTTTTTAATGCTGATGGTCCATTTCCTTAATAGAGCAAAGTGGTCAGCTTGCACACAATTTTCTAATTACATAAGGGAATATTATGTTGACAAACAAGAACTTATTGCTCCACCAGCATTTTGAAGTACCATCTACTCTTCACAATGAAGCATTTATAAAGCAGACTGTATTTCCAGAGCATTTCATTTTTGCATGACTAATTGCATGTTGTAAGTTGCAATGGCAATTTGTTTCTCTTGGAGGATGCTGTCCACATCTCTCAGAACATATATTGATTTGTTTGGAGACAGTTAATGACAGGAGACCATTTGAGACACAGCTTTATTTCAAAGACCATCTGCAGGCGTGGCAAGAAGAATGTAAATAATTGCAAGGCAGTGTCAAAAAAAAAAAAAGGTAATTTTATAAACACACTTCCAATTCTGACTTCTTCCAAGGCAGGTTTTACCTGTGATGCTCAAAGTTTCCCAACTGCTAGATACTCACTTGGATGAGATTCATGGGTAGCAAGAACCACATCATTTTCTTACCATTGAATGGCTGGAAAATATTAAACTGAATTCATTTTGGATAGTATATAACAAAAAACATATTTCTGGAGTTTTCAGAAAAAGAATCTACCTACTAAAATTATTCAGCTCTTCAGAGTTTCAAAATTGTTTTTCTTAATAGTAATGGGCCACTTGAACCTTCACAAATGACTTGATAATTAATACAGTCCCACAGGAAAGCAATAGCTGTTTTAGAAGTACACACTCCTTTCTCAGTGATTCCTCTGTCTCTTCTCAACTTTTTTCCTCTTCTGTTGGGTTCTGACCTTTGCATTTGGTGTGTTTTTCCTGTTATAAGCATGGAACCATTTTTAAATTTGATTTACAGCAGTAATGTGTGATTGAGAGGACATGCTGCTTTATTACTGCAGAGAAGACTAACCCTCTCACACAAATACAAGGGTATACAAGCCAAGAAGAAATACTTTTATGCAAATAAAAGACCAAAATGTCTGATTTAAGTTTCATTCCTGTAACAGTGCCCTATCATTTTGTGTTAGATTTATTGTCTGTTTAATCACAATTGAAGAAGTATTTGCAAATCTAGTTTTTCAATAACTTAATCTGACAGGTCCCAGCCTAATCTATTTTTCTTGGGCACAGATGGGAATGATTTGAGTCATCAACTGTAGGACTATATACTATGTTGAGATGTGATGTAGCAGAGAGTGTGGAATATCCCTTTTGAGACTGTTTTAAAAAGGACGTGCCAAAACAGGCGGTGAGAAGAGTTCATGGAAATCAACACAAAGAGTAAAAAAACATGGCTAATGAAAGAAAGTTGAATAATTTTATCTAATTTCTGTAAGGATTAAACTGAGAGGAACTCTAAAATTCTATTGTACACTTTTTTAGGCCCTCTAGTTGGGGAAAGTTATGTAACTGGCTGAGGTGAATTCATGTAAGAAATAGTAAGAGTCTAATATTGCATAAATGATACCTCTCATCCCCAAGGAAAAAATTGTTGGCCTCTTTCCTGATGTGAATTAGCATAACCCATAAAAATAACTTGTTTTTGATTTTGAGGGGCTGAGGCATTTTTTCTGAGTTTAGGTTGAGAAATACCCTTTATCTCTTCAGTGTTTTGTTCCGAAACTTCTATTTGAACTCCTACTTGGAGGTCACAGCTGGGATAAAGCCACTGTGCTGGTCATTTTACCTCCATGAGGAAACATATGTCCCAAAAGTGATTTCAAACACGTGAGTAAGAAATTGAGGGCACTCAAGAGGACTGAATGCTGTATTGGGTCAGTGAGAGAAGGAAGGTAAATTTGGGTTTCCCCATTTTGGCCTTTTGGAGAACATAGCAATTTTCAAACCAAAAGTTAATTTGTCACCCAAATGTGTGTATTGTAAATTGGGAAATCAAGAGTGCTGCCATCTTGGTTATGTGTTCAGTGTGACTGTAACACCAAAGCACAGAGGGTCTGCTCTTGGCAGCACTGGTGTAGGCAATGGTCATAAACGAGTTAATCCCTTTTAAGAATTGACTGTAAGTAATTCTTTCTGAATTTACCTTGGCAGGTCACAGTGTTAATTTATTTATTTAGCTTTCTGCTTAGTATTTCTAAACTATAAAACAATGTGAAAATCACAAGCTGAGAGCTGATTGGACTAATGCACTGAAATGTGAACTCTTGCTTTTAGTCATTAATGGAAGTGTTAAATGTGAGAGGAAAATGAGGTGATGCTTAAAAATTAGTGTGTTGGAAGAGACTGGAAAAAACAGCCATTTAAAGAGCTTTCCCTGAGCATCAGGGAATATGGTGATTCTCACAGGAGCTGATAGTAAGAAAGAAGCAAAGGTATGCCTGGAGCCATATTACAGTTATCCAGCCTTGTAAGGATTTGCATTTATTTTGTGAGCAGACGATGCAGCTTTTCTATTGAGTTCTAACAGAAGTCTCAGAAGAGATTCAGTGTTAAATATTTTAGGATGATTGTCAGAATTTAGAGCTTTGTTTTCAGAGCTACCATGTGCTGTTCTGTTGAAGATTAATTGCTTTAGTACTTGAACTCTGAGTTATGTCTTGCTCTTGAAAGCGGGATATTTTACTGTCCTATTTCAATAGTTTTATCTATTGAGAAGACCAATTTAAACCTCATAGTCTTGAGTATTTGATTCTTTTCTGAATAACGAGCTATCTAAAAGCTTAGTTATGAAATAGAAATTAATTATGGGAAAACAAAGCACACTGTTCTATGGATTGGAGAGGGAGGGAGGGTTGTGTGCTCTTCGGTGACCTTCAGTACATCAAATTCAAATGTTTCTAATACTGTTTATATTTCTATATTTGTGTATGTTTAGGGGGGAAAGAAACATTTAGTAATTGCTGTACTGGATTAGATTAATTGCCCATTTAGTCCAATATGCTGGGCAGTGCCAGATGGATTGAAAATACACGAGAAATCTCACAATACAACATGCCTAGCTTCTGGCATTTGATAGGTTAAGCCTTGGAATGTGAAGCTTTATATTTATTATCAGTCTTTAAAAAAAAATCGTGCTTAATATGAATGTTTTCTCCACTCTTGTCTTGAAGATGGAAGCAGACTGCAGTAATAGATTTATTCCCTGTAGAACAGGAGGCTGTTTCTTTTTCTGAGACAGAGTGGCTCTCGGGTCCCCCATGGGAAGACAGAACTCTCTCCCCCTTTCTTGGTGCACCATCACAGCAGAATGGAGAGCTGCTGCTGTTCGTCTCAGCTTTGTAGTCGGTATTTAGATGAAGTCCCTTAATGGATGTCATAAAAATCCCAGCTAAATAGAGAGAGTCCTTCTATTGGCTGAAACCTGGGATTCTGAATAACTTATTTGATGAGTAGTGATTCTGGAGTTTCTGATAAAAAGCAAAATAAAATTTCTAAAGCATGTGTTCTATTTAACTGTGTTTTGAACTGAGGAAGACAGCTGAGTCTCCATTTGCATGGTGCTGAATATCCAAAATGAACACAAAAGCTGAGGGCTGAAGAACCTCGAATGAGAGGCCTCAGAAGTTTGTTTCATCTACATTAAATGAATGCTGAGCCCTGCTTCTCACCTGTGGTTCAACTGGACATGTTGGCTACCTGTCATGTCCATCCTTGGTGTACAAAGTACACTTCCACACTTCCTTTATAGCAGAATTGGACATACTGACCTCAGTAATGTGATTTTTTTCAAGGCCAATATAACTACAGTGAGCTTTTAAAGGACACTTGAGAATTATTCAGTGGAGACAAAAAGCAAACTCTAAGTTCCATAGAAAAATCTTTTCCTATTGTACAGATGCTGTGGGGGAGGGAAAAAATTGCGTTTTACTTTACAAGATCTCTTAGCATTTCACTTAAATTCACATCTAGCATAACACACTGGATTTTTATGGTAGCAATATTTATAGTTCAAATTATTAATATCCTTAGATCAGACATAAAGGCCCAATGAAGAATTGGCAGTGGTGACCAGAAGTTCTTGCAGGGCACAGTTGTGACAGGGCAGGAGCAGAAGGGAAGGACTTTGCTGCTTTCACATCTTTTAGGGCAATTTGACACTATGTCCTTAGGTAATTTCTTAATCCTTCTGCAATGGCAGGGAAGCTAGTTCAGATGAGGACTGCAGGTAGAATTTCTTCACTCTTCCTGGGTGATCGTGAGAGCAACACCCTGTATTCTGTGATCTAGATTAGAGTAGGATTAGTTGTGGAGAACTTTGTGTGAGTAGACATGGGAAGAACTGGTTCATACAGAGATGCTAAATAAGTGGCACTAATTCCAAAATGTAAGAATTATGTATCATCCAAAGTACAAAACAATAGTTACAAACTAGTTATAAAAGAAAAATAATCAGTGAGTTAAATTACTGTCAATAATTTACCATTAAAACACTAACAAAGGCAACACAAAAGCCCAAAATATATACAAAAGAAATAAAGAGGAGATGAGTTAGAGTTCAAACAGATCAAAAGAATCAAACTGCTCCATAGGCTTAACTATATGTGTTCAAGAATGAGTATGTCTTAAGATGGGATTTGATTGAATAACAGCATTTTTATCTGTAGAGCATCCAGAAAATGCTTAGAGTGTGGTGATATAAAACTGTTTTGGATAGGCCCAGACTACAAGAAACTGCAGTTCAGTGCTAAAAAGTTGGGTGTTTTTCCTACAGATTCAAAGATAGTGATGCCATTATTCCAGTTTCACTGACATGCCTTGGGAATGACTCCTGCTCTCTTTTTCTTTTTGACGAGTGTTAACATCTCTGAAATGCAGCACAGAAAAAACCTTCTTCATGTAAAAGTTGCTTGCCCTTGTGGCAGGAACTGTTGTTGAGGTTTGGTTAAAATGCGTTTTTTGTTAGCTGTGCTCTAGTAACTGTTAGCCAGGTCACTTTCCCACTGAGATCACATCTTATCCTGGCAATTTTTGGGACCTGAACTGTGACTTAAGCAAAAGAAGTTACTGCTAGAGTATTAATGGCAAATGCCTTCAGCTGAACAAGTGTCACTACAAGAGTTTCTTTTAAGGAAGCAACTAAAAAAAGCAAAGACTAATGTGATTGTGATGTGTTGTTTTAAGGCATGGAGACATTTGCTAAATATAATAACCCAAATTTGTAAAAACATTATTAATTCTCTGGTGATTGCTGATATGTTGGAAAATGTTTCTGCCTTGTGCTGATGGGGGCCAGAGCTGTTTTTTACAGTGCTTGCAGGGCTGTCTGTGGCTGTTCAAGGCATGGAGGTATCATCAGGTTATGAGTTTAGCTGGTTGATACATACTGCTGTGTGAAAAAAATAAGCAGCAACTGAGGAGAAAATATCACAGGACTTTTAAAATCTTGTTTTGCATAAAACTCAGTCTGAAAGGGAGTGTTCTTGTGGCTTTGCTTAAGGTTTGTGGGATGATATTTATCTGTCTGGTCATGTAGCACATGCTATACTCTTTGGAAGGTCTGCCAAGAAGGATTTACAGTAATATTTGGTGGTATGACACAAGTATATGGAGCAATACCTCTGAAGCATCATCCAGAATGATAGGCTGCTTCTCAGGTGTTCATTGAGCAGTTTTAATAGTTGCTTTTGTGTGTTGTTCTGAAGCTGAGTTTGGATTCAGTTATTAATTGCAGTGTACTCCAGTTCCTGATTTGAATTCTCTACTGTATCACCCACTGCTAATGAAAGGGGTAACTGAGTCATACACAAATGTACTGACAGGTATCACAAGCCTTGAATTCAACCTAATTTTTCAGAATACTAAAGATTATTCTAAATGTCATCTTAAAATACATGATCTAGGAGCAGGGGTGTTAAGCCAGATTAAAAAGTGATGTCCAGATAAATTCAAGTGATGTCTAGCAGGTAAAAATGAAATTGGTTCACTGAAACTTCTGAACAGATATTCCTATGTTCTTATGTTCTGTACTGAACAATGAATCCATCAAAATTATTCAAAATTCATGGCCAACTCTGTTATTTTCCTGTCTTTAAGGAGTTACATGTTAACTGATTGAATTCCTCTTTTTTTCCCCACAAACAACTACCACAAGAGCCATAATTATTCAAATATGATTTGACAGTATGTTTGTGTAAAACTGTTGCATCTTTCTTTTTCTTTTTTTTTTTT
>VZRZ01002645.1:735184-771825 GCA_013398175.1 Climacteris rufus
TTTTTTTTTTTTTTTTTTCCCCTGGAGTATACTGCATTATTCCTTCTTTGGGTAGCAGAAAGTGGATTCTTTTGATTAGGCAGATCAAATGTCTGCCTAGACCACCTGAGTATAATGCTGACTGCAGGTAGGATTTACCTTGGCAGCAAACTGGATGAAACACCCCTACTCCTACTAATTGGCACAGCCTGCCTACTCTGGGTTATACAAACTCATACTCACCACGTGGCTCTGTAGTCCTTGCCCTTCAGACTGCGGCTGTTCCCAGCCTGGTATACAGGAGGCTCTTGGGGCAAATGTTTGCATTTATAATTCCTGTTTTCTGACTGCTCTGTAATAACCTGTGCTTTAGATAATAACAGTTTTGTCAGCGAAAGTTGCAGAGGCAGAACACTAGGAAACCAGGCAAAGAAAGTCTATGAGGATGCTTAAAGCCAAATTAACAGAAAAAAATTAAAATCTCATAAAAATTTATTAGTGTTGGAATGGCAGTGTGGACTATACATAGAGAACACCTCTCTGAATGCTGGTTGTTTTTTTGTATCTTCAGACTGCTGTTCCAACATCAGAATATCTAGTGCTGGGAGTTTGTTTCATATCAATCACCACAGCTTTCTCACACTGGGAATAGCATGTGTCACTGAAGCTATAAGAAATTATTTCTACCAGGACAGAAATAATGGTTAACAGTATATCAACTTAGTTTCAGGAACACACAAGACATAATTTACATGAGCTCTCATGACAAATCGAAAATGAACTCTAGATGCTGTTCTACTCATGGAAGCTGAGACCAGACTGGAATATCTTTTTTCAGTGTGAAAAGACTGTTAAAAGCATTCTGTGATTTCTAGGGTTTCTTTGCAGCTTAGATCTTATCCACGTTAATATGTATATTACAATTGGCTCATTTGATTAATAAAAAAAGTGTCTCAGCCCTGTAAAGATTTAATTTGTGGTAAGTCCAAGGGCAATTGGAGTACACTGTAAGTTAGGAAGGTCTCAGGTGGCCTCAGAACCTCAGCTACCATGCACAGAGATGTGATGGAATTAGATGCCGATGCGAGTGTGAACTGACTTTTTATTTCTGTTTCAGTAAACACCATGGATCTGGTTGAGAAGTTTCCTGCAAGACTCCGTCACAGGCTAATGTCAGTTTTTGACTGAAAATTATTACAGACTAATGTAGTCGTGAAAGGAGATGTCAGTGAGTGACAAGTTTTTATGAAAAATTTATTTGAAATGGTCCATGTATTCCAAGGTAATACATGTTCAAAAACACTGGATCATAAAGATGGAATTGCATGCCACGGGCTTAAATGGAAGCCTGCTGAAGAGTTTTTTTTTGTTTGTTTGTTTTGTTTTTTTGTTTTGTTTTGTTTTGACTAGGGATGTCGAGTCACAGAAAACTGCATTTTTGGTGTTTCTTTCTGAATATTGATGTAGAAAATATGGGTTCAAAGAGGGTACAAGCAACGATTCTGAGTTAATCACTTTAGGAGAGAAGATTTAAAGATCCAGTCTACTAGTGTCTGATCAGTGGGGCTGATAAAAGCTGTGAAGATGGTGTGGTGAAGCATTCGCCTGTGTATGGAGACTTGAGCATTTTCCAGGAGGAAGAACAACCCCTCACTGCAGCAGGAAGAGGTTTTCTGTAACTTGGAGTAATGGTCAAAAAAAACCCCTAAACAAAACTGGAGCAACTAGCAAGAAAAATACTTCAAAGCGAGAGATCAGAAACCATCCCACAGTGTTTCAGAAGAAATACCAGTATCCTCATGCTACGTGATAGTTAAAACCCAAAATCTGTTGGAATCCACAGTGGAGAAGGTTGTAGTTCTGATGCAGAACTGCGTAAATCCCTTCTGTTTGTCCTATTTGGAAATTTGGAAAAACCAAACTGGATTGCTGCATTCCAAGCTGATGGCACAAAGCCAGAAGACCTAGGAAAATGGTCAGTGACTTTGTGTGATTTGTTCAGTGCTAATGATATCACACTTGTAAAGGAGATGTTTTAGGAAGAAACTGTTTCCATAGAAAAGCTCTGTAGATAAATACATGGATCTGTTTCATTTTTGAAGAATGTTTTCAAGACTGACAACTTGGGTGTATGCTGTGGCTCTGACTGCTGGAAATTTTATCTACTGTTGGAGTACCATGGTGCTGAACTTAAACCTCAGCACCATGAGGTTAAACCACAGCAAGAGATGAGATTTGAATATGATGCCAATGAACCTACCACTAAGGTTTCCAATAAACTTATTTTTTGTAGGCTATTAGCAGTTTAATGAGAGCAGGAGTGTAGTACAAAATGTAATATTGGAAAACTTTATTAGAGAACTGGTTTTGTAATTCATGGTGAGAAATGAATTTGCTTGAGAAGCAATGAACAATTTTTAGCATCTGCACAAGATTCAAAAGGAAAAGAGGACTGATACAGCATGTGCAATTAAACAGTCACATCTAGTGTTTAATTAAATTGTGCAGTTATAAGGTGCTGTACTTCCTAAAATCTCAGAAATAATTATCGATCATCAGATATTCTGCCACTTCTGTGTTTGTCATCAGCTGAACTGGTGAATTATTCATGAGTTTCAATTTAATACAGTAAATGCTCTTTCTGGTGATCAGTATCTGTGTCAAATGTCTAAATGTAAGTTGTTTTATTTCTTACTGTCTCAGTACAAGCCTTGGCTTGTTCACAGTGCATGCTTGTCACTCCAGAGAAGGACAAGTCCTGCATTTTTTTTTCCCAGAGAAAATAAATAATAGCTTCTCTGGAAGATGTTGCATGAGAAGATGATTTTAGAGTATAGAAATTATGGGATAAGATTTTTTTTACTTTTTTTTTAGTTTAATAAGCTAAGCAGGAGAATGGAAAAAACCTTCACAATCAAGTTTTCTTGGAAGAGAAAAGCCAAGAACTGCTCTAATTTACCAGAGTATTTGCATATTTTGCATTATAGTTGTGCAAACAGGAGAGATTTAATCCTGCCTGTAAGCATATCTTCATAAATGCATTATAAAGCCTTCCAGAAATAATAAAATTGGCTGAAAATATACAGCCCTTTTTAGGCATATCAAATTTATTACTCTTAGTCCGTTCAGTGAATATTTATAATCAGCGCACAATTGCACTTCTTGGTAAGAGCATTTTAGCAAACTTTACATTTAAAGAGTTTTTTTCCTTTTGTCAATTGGCATTTTTATGTCTGAGCCAAAGTGTATTGTGTTTGTGTCTCTTTTTGAAAGAATAATGAAACAAACAACGAGCAAGTTATTTGGTCATAAACTAACTTTATCAACGATTTTCAAACATACTTGGAGGAAGCTTCTACCAGTGTTTGGTGTCAGTGTTAAGGTGTTAACAGTAGTTTCTGTGGTGATGTAAAAAATGGTTTATTTTAGTTGTATGATATTACACCTTGAATTAAACTGGCAAAGCAGCTATGGTGAGATGGAGAAAGGGTCTCTCTCTTTTTTTCCCCCTCTTCACTGTTTCCTCTAATGCTGCAATACCACTGTGAATGATGCAACTCCTATAAAGCTAAACTTCAGGGATAATATTTTTCATGTTAAACAAACCCTTTGATTTCTGGGAAGACAGATGAGGGTTTTGCCACAGCCATGCAGCCTGCAGATGGATATTGAGTTTGTGAAATTCCATCCATCTAGGAACTGTAATTATGTTCCTATAAGAAACACTCTCTTCTACTTGTGAGGCTTGAATGGGTTCAAATGTAGGTGGGGTATGTGAACAATTCTAAAACTATTGATTTTGAAATGAAAGAGGGCTGTCAGGAAAACATGAAAGATATTACTCCCTTCCCTGACTGCTCTGAGTCTGTATGTACACATACAATGCTGAAGTACTGAGATGAAATGTAGACATGAGCACACATCTAGAATCACAGAATAGCCTGAGCTCGTCAGGACCCACAGGGATCATAGAGTCCAGCTCCTCCCTGGAAAGGACAACCCCAAGTATCCCATCTTGTGCCTTAGACCATTGTCCAAACCCTTCTTGAATTCTGGCAGGCTTTGGGAAGTGACCACTTCCCTAGGGAGCCCATTCCAATGCTGATCCAAACAAAGAATTAGGGCCTGGGCTGAGTTACAAGTTATTGCTTTATGTCAGGGAGATTTACAAGAAGGTATCTTTCCCCTTTGGTTGCAGAGTGGGTTTTCATAGTTGTTCTGCATTGGCTCTTTGGATATTTACCTGCCTGTTGTGTACACAAGTCATGTACCTGTGGTGGGTCTAAAGGCTGGATAGAAGAGTGAGGGATCAGTTTAAACACATCACTCCTGAGAAACACCTTTTTTTTGTGCAAATCTGTGAATATCACAGATTGCTCTTCACACAATGGAGACACTCTAGTGCTGCTGTCACAGACCCCCTGCATCTGTAGGTGCCTTTCTTCACTGTAATCTCCACAGGAATTCCACTTTTACGCACTTTCCAGCTATACTGGGTCTATGAGGGCTGAGGGGACAAGAAGCTCACAGGTTGTTGTGTGAGGAAGCCCAGGGCAGAAGGTAATAAAACCAGCTGCTATGCCATTAACATGTAGCATAAAATACAGCTTTGGGATACGTGCCTGCCATTTTTGCAATACGCTGACAAAGTAAGGTTTCTATTGATTTAACCTTCCTGCTGCTCTAACCCTCAATTGTTATGAAGTTCTTTTGCAATTTGGCATTTGGAATAGTGAGTGATAGAGCTTAACTATTCTCAAAATAGAAAAATGTATCTTAAGACAACAAAAAAAGCATCCAGATGCTTTTTTTGCTTTGTTTTATTTCTGCAAGTGGGAAGTGTGTTCATCACGAGGGAGTGTGTCTAGGCCAAGTTACAGCATTTGACTTCAAATTACCATTCCAAAAGAGACAGCCAGTTATATGTCTCTCTATAAACAAATAGGCAGAAAACCAAGAGTTTTCTAAGAAAATCATCACAAAGGAGAAATGGCTTAGACATTGCAGTAATCCAGGGTGGTATGTCTGCTCTTCCTGTGGAGAACTTTATAGCTTGTTTACTGAGCTGAAATCTGTCTCTCACTTTACCAAATGCTTCCCAAGATGCTGACTTTGTCTAACCGTGTCCCCTTTATTCTTCACTGTTTACTTCTGTTCCTGCCAGGATTCCAGAGCTGTTTGCATGTTTGCAATATGACTCCTCTGTAGTTTTTTTTGCAGCATGGTTTTATATCTGTCTTCTAAGGCTAAGTGGGCACTGTCAAAGATGGTAGGCTGTGTAGAAATTTTGCCTCACCTCCATAAACGTGGAGTCTGAGTCTGTAAGGACTCGATTACACCTAGGTACTGGCTCAGTGGAGAGTGATGATGCAGATATTCAGGTGGCCTCTCTTTCAAGTATTTGAGGCCCAACAGGTGACTTAGAGTTGATGGAACAACAGCAGTGATGAGTATTGTGACCAGTGGAGTAATGAAATAGATATATAAATATGCTGTACCTGAAAGCCACAAAATAATATAAATTAGGGTTGTAAGATGCAAACAAACCTCTGGAAAGGTCATCAATGGCTTGTGCTGTCTCCCAGTCATTGTTTTGCAATCTCTTGTGGTGATGTTGGCCTGGAGCATGTAGAGAAAAATTGCTATTTCAATCTCAAATGTATGGCTAATGAATGCATTCATGAGAAAACAGACTTTGAGCAAATCTGTGTTGTTTCTAAACCCATCTGCCCTGTGTTTGTTAAAACTGTAGAAAGAATGAAGCTATGCTGGTTTACAAAAGAACTCCAGATTATTTTATGAGCTGCAGTCTTATGTTCACTGTGATACTCACAAAAATTAAAAAAATCCTCTCATTCTTTTATACCAAGGTGAATTTCTTTAGGTTCTTTTGAATATGAAACACTAAATTGATTTCAATTTTTGAAATTGTTATTTGCACAATGACTAAAGTGAATTTCACTAATTTATTTAAGAATGTATTCATCTGAGGCCTCAGTGTTGCTGGCTCACCTTTACTTACAAACCTGGAGTGCAGAGTGACTGATGTACTTGCTACTTTCTGGAAACTCAGGAATACTTTGACATGATGAGGGTTGTACTGTTGATTAAGGAGTGAAGACTGCTGATGACCCCAGAAACTACTGATAACACACTTAAAAGATACAAAAGACTTGTGGTTCCGTGTACTAATATACATGCTGTCTCTTGTGAATGGAATCAGGATTGCCTTACTTCATAGAAATCCAGATTTAAAAAATGTGCGACTTCGTTGCTCACAGCAGAACAAGTCAGAGGTCAAGGGAGTAGCTGAAATAAAATGTACACAACTGTCAACTGCAGACCTGTGAGCTCAGTAAGCGGTTTTGTTTGTAAAGTCTGTTTTTCAGAGTGAATGTCAACTATAAAGTAAAAAATGGGCTTGTTTCTAAAAATCTAAATTCCCTAATGCTTTTTCATTCAACACCCCCAACATATTCCAGTGTACTTGCTAGCGTAATAAATCAGTTAAGGGTATGAAACTATCCAAACCAAAATGAGGTAAAAGCTCTAAATTCAATTACAGACCATCACAATCTGATGCCTCTCCTATCAAGGCAGCAAGGCCAAGCCACATGGCAGCTGCTGCGCCCACATTTGGCTTCTGTTCTCCAGCCTGACAATGCAGGTTCTCCTTTAGAACTTTTTGGCTTTTAGTGCAATGCCTCAAGCCTTCTGGCCCTGGAATAAAGTACTATTTTGACTTGAGCTCAGTGATGGCTGCAGGTTGCTGTTCTCCTCTCTGTGTGTCTGGGCTTGGAAGTCAACTGCTGCCACTTCCTCTCCATCCCTCAGCCTCCTTAAGTACCCAGGGATGAGCATGAGAATCGTAAAATTATGTTTGGGGTGCTCCTCTCCAAGTGTGTGAGAGGGAATGATGGGACACAGACTGCCTAGGACCTGGCCCTGGGCATGGGAGTAGAGCTGAATGAACCCTCCAGCAGTCCATGCCATTTTATTAAGGACAGAATCTGCTTCCTTTCCTGGGAATGTGGAGGTACTCCATGCAGTGCCCTGTTTTCTCAGTTCTCCTAGCATGGCAGGGATGTAAGAAGTGCTCAGTCCCTAACAATAATCTTAAAAAGCAGTGATGCTAACCCAACCTCTTTTAATTTATTCCCTCTGAATTATTTTACTGATTTCCTGCTACATATAAGTGGTAGTGTGTTTTTCCTTTCCTCCTGAAACACCAAATCAAAGCAAAACCAAAATACTTTCCAGCAGGAATACTGTAAGGTTGAAAACAGAAAAAAAAAATGGAATTTTTCCCATGTAAAACTGGAGAATAAAATCTATTTCACATTGAGTTTAAAAGAATTAAGATATTTTGCTGTATTTGGTCCCATCAGGATGTGGCAGGTCAGTTCAAAGAACATTTGCAGCCACTCAGCTTCCATGGTCCCACATAGGAGTTGAGACTTTTGCATCTAATTTTGCTGTTCTTTCCCCAGGTCCTTTCCTTAGCTGGATTATGTCTCCTGTGATGTAGCATAAAGAACATTTGCCAGCTGTATCTTTGTAGGAATCCCATGACTACTGTTCAAAGTGTGAGGTGGAGATGTGCTGGGCACTCTGATGTCAGGATTAACCCTGAGGCTCTGACACTGCAGTGCCCAGAAGGCACTTAGGTGGATATGGCTCCACATAAACTTCAAAAAACAAATATAGAAACACTTAATTTATTTTGAGAGTGGAGGGAGTGTATTATTTTCTCTCTGTAAACTCTTATAGTTTGTTTTTTTGTCCTGTTTTGAGGAGTCCACGAAATAAAATAATAAAAACATTTAGTCTGTTCCCTACTAGTAATCCTAGTTAATATGTAAAAATCTGAGATCACTGCTTCAGGTTACAAGCCTGATTTTAATTAGCATTCCATTTATTAAAATATTTTTCCTAAGGTGTATATTTTTATGTAAGATATTGTAAGGAATGAGGAAAAGAATTCTCAAAACACTGATTAGCAGGTAATGTCAAATCGTAATCCTGGCATGACTTACTAAAACTGGAATCAGGGGTCTATTTGGATTTTCCCTATGCATTTTTCCCATTTATTTCCTGGTGGTAAAACTTGGCATGTATAGTTGCAGCTTGGGAGCAATGATGTACCAACCATTGTTTAGATTTTTTTGTGATCCTTTGCAGCTCTATGATTAAGCAGCATGACTACTGCTGCCTTTGTGCTTTTATAAGCTTTCTGGAACTTCAATGGCAAAACATTTGTGGGTAAGTAATATTTATTGGTTTAAAAAAATCAGATTAGAGAGTAGTGATGTTACAAGGCTGGTAAAGCCGAGGCTGCTGGGTCCACCCCACATTGCTGTATCTGGCTCTCACACACTTGTCTCTTGCAGGCTTCCCAAGATGAAACAGACTTTAGGCAGCTGCATCTTGTCTTTATGGCTGCAATCCAGAGGTGCAGGTCCTTTTTTTTTAGGAGTTTCACTAATGACTGAGACAGTTCCTTCCATGGCTTGGGTTGGCCTTACTGTCTCTAGATGCTCCAGAAGAGTAAGCATGTTTGATAGAGGCCCTTTTGGGTTGCAGCTAGGACATTAGATATTTAAACAAGTCATTTATAAGCTTTGCAAAGGCTCTTTTACCAGTTTTTCTGTGCAGCATAGAAAATAACCTGGCTGTATTTTGGATGCCCACATTGGCTCTTGCTGTACTTACTCCCAGAAACATGTGAACACTGTGCTGGAGATAGCTGAGCAGGCAGCACTGCAGGGCAGGACTGGGCTGAGGTGGGCTGCACTGTAGTGTGCTGAGACAAGTGGTCTTCAGGCTGGTTACCAGCATTCAGAGGTCTTTGTGCGTTATGCAGCATAGGTGTTCTTGTAGAGGTGAGAGAAACAAAATGAGTAAATGTTCCTGCCTCGGGTTTTTGTGGGTTTTTTTTTTTACCCAGTGTACTGGGGTTTATGTCAAAGTCCCTGCAGCAGTCTGGTTTTGACAAGGTTTCTTCAAGTTTTGGAGTCTGTCCTTGAACTGGCAATCTAAATCTACTAGCAGGCTTCTCTGTAATATGGTTATATGATGAAGATGATAAGCCACTGAAGATTCCCAGCAGACCTGGACAGTTGCCTTACAATGAAGCACAGTCCAACAGCCTGGTTTGCACTGGATGGCAACTGCCTTTTTTCCTGTAAGCTTTCCAGCTCAGCTCACCATCGTCAACAGCTAACAGAACTCCTTTGTTAGCCTTGCCTTAGATGCTAGAGGCTTGCTAGTCATCTCCTGGGGGGTTTATCTCAATATGGAAGCACAAAATATATTTGAAATGGAAAAAGAAGTTTCCAAAGCAGTTGGTAGTCTAACACAAGTGGGGGGAGAAGGAGAGACAATCCCTGTGAACAGCCGTAAGGCTTAGACATACAGACAGACATAGACAGATTTACCACATTGGCACTAATGCTTTCAATCTTTTTACAAAAAGAAAATATTGCCAAGATGCTAATGTATACACATGGTAGCAATATGTTCATGAGGAATTGTAGTTGAGTTAATTACTGGAGCTAGGCTGTATGGACTGTGTGTTACACAGATGGACTGTAAGATACACAGGCACTTTTTAAGCATGCAGATTCCTACTGAAGTGGCACAGTTTAATGACTCACTTGGATTAAAGCTGCTACAACCTATTGTTCCAATAATCCAGGATTTAAGCATGCTGTAATTGTATGTACCATGCATGAAAGAGCAATTTGTAGCTGTGGAAAGTTTAACACTGCTCCTAGCTACTTGGCTTTCTGTTTTCTTTACACTCAAGAGCCAAAGTTTGAGTCTCAGCTGTGCTTGTGGCACACAAAGGCTGATTCCTTTCCGTACTCTTACTACTGCAAACTAGAAATAACTCTGCTGAAGAACAGGAAAGGGAAGCCAGCTTGGGTCTCTTCAGCAACAGGATACTGCTTGTCAGCAGGGTCTGCTCTGTGTCTTGCACTGCAGGTTGCCAGACAAGAGCCTTGCTTGTTTTTGTTCTGTCATAGAATGATTTGGGATAATAGGCAGACCCCATCTGTTCCCATTTTAGGATGCTTTGCTTTCTTTTTCAAAATCTGTCCACAAATAAACACACAGAGAAAAATACTGGGGTGTGAAGCACACACGATGAGGTTAGCACAGAAGGCCCTGCTTTGTGTCTACCAGCTCTGACATGCTCAGCTATTGCAGCACGTATCATACCTGACATCCAACATCACCTATGCAGCTCCTCCGGGCCTAAATTTGAGTGTTACAGGAACAGGCTGGGTGAATGGAAAATTAACCTTCTCCAGTAACTGCTCACTTCCTCTCAAGTTAAGTCAGGGTATCTCTGTCACTGCATTCTTTTGCTGTGCCAGGTTCATACTGAGATTTGTGTGGCTTGTGTGTATGGATTACAGGTGATATGTAGGAGGAGAGATTGTGTTGTGTGTCTTCTGGCATACACATGGCTGGGAAAGTAGTTACTTTCACAGCACTAAAGGGAAGATACTGATCCATCCTCATTTTTGGCTATGCTAAAGTGGGGAAAAGACTTTCTGGATTAAGGGGACACTCCTCCATAATGCAGCTGTCATTGAGAAGGGTTTTAGCAAGGCAGGGGGACAAGGTACAACTCAGGAGAATGTGTTTACAGTTGCCTGCATACCCGTAGCATATCCTTTACCCCACTATGAATTCTGCCCTGTGGCCTTTCAGGGTTTTCTTTATCCTGAGGTGAAAGTGATTATTCCAAAGAGGCTGTCTGACACTGCTTCTGTCACAGCCAGACTTCTTGCATCAGATTAACATTCCCCATAAGCACTGTGGAATGGAAGGCTGTGAACTCAGCCCAGTGTGAGTGGTTGTACATTGGTATTACCTAATTCTTACAGTATTAAGGTAATTAGGAAACATGAGACTTCACAAAAATAGACAGCTCGTTGTACTGAGAGTATCAAAGGCGTTTCTTCTCCCATGTCAATTTGAACAGTGCTCTTGGCTACTCCATTACAGTAATCAGCTTAGCTAAATTTGTTTTGCGTGTCTGATGTTAATGAGTGACTGGTTGCTATTCTTTTAGATTGAAATCCCCTGCATCTGCATAATTAAGGAAGTTAGCAGGCTGACTCCAGAAGTTGCAAGGTGGAGGAGGAGCAATGAGCTGAAATCCACGCTCACAATGTGGGGCTGCCTGAGGACACCCCAGTGTGTCACTTTGGGCTAGTGCAGGAGCTGTATGTCTACTGCATACAGGTGTGAAGATTTGCCCAGAAGCAGATTACAGCCTCATTAAACCTTTGAAATTGTTCTTTTCTGGTCTGGGTTAATACTGGTGCTGTAACAATTGTATGTTATGGTGCCTATGCGCCTCTCCTCTTTCCCTCTGCTCCAGGATGGGTCTTCTAGTGTCTGGGACTCCTGCTGTCATCACTTCTGGGCATTTTCCACATGTGGTAAAATGAAGAAACAATGGGAAAGTGAAGTCTCTGGTTAGAAACACAGTTCAGCTGGATTGAGACAGTTCACACAAGACCGAATTCTAGGCAGGCCCTTTTCAGATGCTTTTCTAGTTGATCCAATTTATAATCTGTCCCTGCAAACATGCCATTTCTAATGGGTTCCATATGCCTCTAAGCCTTCCTGTTATTTCCTACTTTAAGGATTGCTCTGTTCAGCAAGAAGTCTGCCACTCTGCATCTTGTCTAAGGGTTGTTTTTATAAAAACCCAAACAAAAACTGGAAGAGGGCCTAGGATTGGATGCCACATTTACAGTCATTTTTCACAGCTAGCCTCGACCTTTGTTGTGATGCTGCTGATGGTAACACAGAGTCTGTTTAAGACACATATGCTAATGCAAACAAGGGAGTTTGAGGTGTTTTGGCAGTCAAAAGTAGCCACAGTAACAGAGACAGTATGAGAAGCTCAAGGTATCTGCTTGCTGGTGCTACTATAGTGCTTATAATTTTCCTCATCCATAATTAATTTTTTATTTTTTTCTTACAGAGTCTCTGAACTGCTGTCATGCTGAATGATTTCATCCTGGTTCCAGAGAACAGTTCTGTAAACACTCCTCTCAGCCACTTTTTATGGTTTATGGGCATGGAAAGGCTTTGAAAGCTCATTGCTACTTTACTGCCCACACATTTCCTCATCTATTCCCTATTTTGCTGTTGCCTCCTCCTCCTTACGTTAATTCTCCATTAACATCGTAAGGCACTGATGAAGCATGCCAAGGTCACTCCTGTGACAGCAAGCTTTTGCAGTTATGGATAGTCACATCTTAATGCTATATATGCCAGTTTAAGTTTTCCTTAAGAGGATATTACCATGAAAAAAAAGAAAAAAAAATCATTGTTATCTGAGTTCTTGGAATCTCTATAATTTTCTACTGAAATGAGGGAATTCTGCAAAGCCAAACACCCTGGCCAAGACTAAACTCCTCTCCTTTCTGTGCCATTTTCAGTGTCTAACCAAAGAGGGTTCCCTACCTCATAAGCTGCTAAAGTCCAAATTAATGCAACTAGAGCTTTAGGTAGCTTGGTACGATGGAAGAAGTGGGGAGCTGAACTGCCTCTGGCAGTCTTTCCATTTTAGGTGATCTCTCTTCCTCCGTTCTCTCACCTGATGCTGTTTAGCAGAAACACCTCTACTTAAGGTACCCACTAATTCTTATGATGGGAAAAATTCAGCATGCTGACATATGAATTACTATTTTTGGTTTTTATTAAACTAGCTGCTACAGCTTTTAAAGTGCCACAGTGGGCATTTTACAAATGAATTGAAAGAGGGAGTCCCTGCCAACATAGAGTTTATGACCCAGACAGACAAGGTAGACCAAACACAGGAGAAGGAAAATGTCACCTTCACTTTGTGTCTGTGGGAATTGAAGCCCTGAGAAGGACTTTTTTCAAGGTCAGATGCAGCCTCAGTGAGAGCTGCATGGCTTGAATCTCCACTTCTTGAGTTCTGGGACAACACCTAATTCATTAGTCAAGCATCTCTCCTAAAATGCTCTATTAGTTCTTCAAATTCCCCACAGAAAATAGAAGTTTGAAGAGAGTTGGCTTTTTAAAAGTGATTTGCAAGCTCAGATCAAGACACCTATAAAGAGCCATTAAAAAAATTAAGTTAGTCTCCTGAGGAGTATGGTTTTTAATCAACATAAAGCAAACTTGATTGGTTTCAGTGAGCCCAATTCTTTACAGTATTTGCAGTTTGTATATTCTGAAATAACCAAGTTGTACAGCCTTATTGCTGTTTAGAGCTGGGTAGATTTGTGAAATTCCAATGTCCATCAGCTGGGACATTAATAAGAAATGGAAGAAATACAATTTTTCCCTTTTAAAGGAAGAATCCTCTTCCCTGCAGACACAAGAATATTAGCATGAGATGTGATTTCATTTGGCTGAAACATGGCAAAAGGGAATTTAAACTTCCATGAGCTACCTGTGAAAGTGCTTATTCCCAGGCACATAGAACACAAGCCTGTCAGTTTTCTTTGATTTGTAGTCAAAAAGGACAGTGAAAGAACTGAATTATATATTTTGCCACATTAGCAGCAGTTAACTTGTCCAGACCACAGAACTATCCAGCTGCTCTGAATTGGGTGGGAGGGGAGTAATTCCTGTAAAAGATCTCCAGAGGTTCATATTTATAAATTCCATCTAATAGATACTTTATATCAACAAGAATATGTCAAGATCAACAAATGACAAATTAGTACTGGAATATAATGTGTTAAATCTTGCATAGCCATCACTGACTAATGAGGACTGACCTTTACAGCAATATATACAGTCAGTTTATTAAAGCTGGGACAGAGCAATCTCTAGGCCTTTGGTCAATCTAGGTTGCTTGGGGCTGAGGAATTTCCATTTAAAATATCTCTTCAGGTGATAAAGACTGATTCAATAGAGATCGGCTAATAAAGAAAGTGCTGGAAGCTACTATTAAATTCTAGCTTCTGTCAGCTTAACAGCAAAAACTTTTAATGAGGAAACCATTAAAGCTGACCTAATGAATCAGAAATGCTTTTCCTTGCTGGCTAATTATAGAGTGCCTAGAATATCTTTGAACATATGTAATTTAGAAAATACAGACCTATTGAGTCCCCCTGCTCTCAAAGGAAACCTGTTGCACAGCAGAAAACTCAAAAATGCTCTTCTGGAAGGACGAAGGGTTTGACCTGGACTCACTGAGGAAATCTCTGGAATCAGATGGGCTGGGTGTAGAGGGCATGGAAATGGATTAAATTAGTGGTTGATATGTGAAAGTATTGCTTTGTATAGAACACTATGGTTGTGGCGGAACACAGTAGGACACTTGACAGATAAGAATGATTGCTGTATCCATCTGGTCTGTAAAAGAGGTTTATGATAATGTCCTAGTCAGTAGAGTAGAAAATATATCAAGATATTCTATTTACAATTATAGTGTGGTGTGAAATATCAAATTATGTCACTGGAGATTATGTTTGCTGTTGGCTAAAAGTTTTTCTTCTATTAGCAATATATTCTAGTAGCAACGTCATCTTTTTTTGTGACCTAGGAAAAGTTCATCAGTATTAGAGTAGCATTCAAAAATCCAAGCCTAGATGAGATTTGGCACTTAAGAACCCAGCTCAGAAGCAGTTTCCACTAGTGTTGTCACTTTTCAGCTTCCTTTCCACAAAATCTTGATATATAAATAGGCAGGGTAGATAAAAGGACTTAATTTTTATTTGGCAGACATGAAGCACAGAGAAATTAAATCATTTATTAAAAGTGGCAATGGAAATTTACACTGAGTTAGAAACAGAACTCAGATTTTATAATTCTTAATTTGGAAATTGAACTACAGTCCCAGCCTGCATGAGGTGGGTGATTTATGATTTCTGTAATACATTTCCATTTTCATATGGAACTTTCTGCATTACTAGGTCCAGTCTGGGTTTTTCCCTCCAATTCCTAGTTTACTGAGCTCTAACATGCATTAAACGTATTTCCAGGATATTTGAGGTCTCAGAGAACCCTGATAGACAAATGTAAAATATTGTTCATGGTAAAAATCACAATCCAGTTTATAGAAGTTGGCAGTTTAAGACAAAACCCAGATGTGCAACATACTGTAAATAAAGGCCCCTGTGTCTGTGACTCTCACAACTTAACTCCTTCCCTCTGTGATTAAGAAAAAAACCTTAAGTGAAAAAGTGGAAGGTGCAAAAGCTGTAGATTCAAACCAAGTGAGACGAGGTGGAAAGGGCACTGCAGTTTTAAACTGAAACAAAATACATCAACTGTTTGGAACAAAAGCCTCCTGTTTCCAATGCATTGCCTTATTCAGATTTGAAGTATTTATTTAAGAAAATGAAATATAAAGTAACTTCTTGCTTGGTTTCTGGTAGAATGAGCAATGCTGCCATATGTTCCAGTAAGCTCCTGAGGAGGTGGTTGTGCTGGGGTTTAGGCTTAAGGTTGGTGAGTTTTTAGAGTAACCGCCTGCTGTAGGAGTGGTATTACACTGTTCTCGGATTGACTGTTGACTGTACCAGCTTTCCTGGGGGCCAGCTGATCTCCAGGCAGTGAGTATTTGTGCATCTTTGCAGGGCTGGCATTTGTAAACCAGATGCTCCTTCATACACCCAGATTGCAAACACTTGGACTTGTTGCTGTTGATGCTAAACTGCAGCTAAGAGAGCTGATGAACTTCATTAAGACCAGACCTTTTCTAAAGATACAATTTTATGCCAGCAGCACTGCAGCTTCTCTCCCGCTTCAACAGATGCTTAGGTCCTGGGAACTCCAGCTGACGTTATTTGTTGATATCTGTGGATGCCAGACCTAAGGGACAGGCTGCTCTTCTGTGCTGGGTGCACATGAAATATGGCCCAAGCTGCCAGGAGGGGTAAGAAGTGGAGCGGACTGTCTGTCTTGCATCCTGTTTGGGAGACTTGAGAGGCCAGGCTCTATGCCAGCCTTCTGGAGACCCCTTGGTCAGCACAGTCTAAGGGAGAGTGATGGAGGGTGGCGAGGTTACATCTTTATATTAAAGTAGGAGCCAGTGTCAAGTGGCTAATGTGGCAGTCTTGTGTCTTTTACTCAAGAGACTTGCCATTACAGTGCTAAAGATCCAGCTGTCCTTAATTTCTTAATATTTTCTTCATGCTTACGATTGCCATGTATCCCATACAAATACATTTCCTTTATCCACTTAAGAATTTGAATGATTCAGACTTGGGACACTCTTCTTTTGTTCTGTGCATTTTGAACATTGAGGATTAGGTGTGCCCTGAACTTGTTGGGAACTTTCTTTCCTAGTTGCATAATACCCTCTTATTAGTTCTAAATGTCACAAGGATTCACAATAGCTTCCCAGATTTTTCCATGTTGGGTTACACTCTGAGGTTAATCTGCAGTGCACTGTCTTAGAAGCAACTTCTCTCTAGTCTTTCTGTGTGTTAGAATTTCAAGGGAATACATAATAGCATGTAGAACTATTAAGAAGATTTATGGTTCTGTGTATTTAACATCACAGAATTTTGCACTGGGCCTTCTGGTACTGTTTATTTACTTAGAGCTGGTTTTAGGCTATAGGCATTAATAATTTTATGACTGAGTGTTCCTAACAGATGGCTTTATGGGCTGTAACAGCCACCAAAGAGCAGTGCCAGGGAGCAAAAATGAAACCATATATAATACAAACAGTTGTGTGCAGGCTTGTTGTAGGTCACAGAAATACCTCATTTATTCAGTATCCTTCTGTAAAGGAGGGTTAGAAACACCAGCTAAGAATAGAGCCAAGGGGACTCCCTCTGGATAATATTAGTGGTATATTATTGTGACTTGGAGAAGTGCATAATTGGTACCAAAGAGGCCCTCTTTCCTCTCCCTCCTCCCTTTTCGAGTGTCTCACTAGACAGGCCTGTACATTCATGGCTGGTCATAAGCTGGTGTGTGTGTTTGAGGACAGTGTACGGTCTGTTACCCCCGAAAAGAGCCGATTGTTGACTTTTGGGGGCCATGAAAAGAGGAATGGAGGATGTGCCCTGCAGAGTAGTCTGAGGTATTTTTTGTGCAAGTCAGCGGGGAGAGCAGTACCAGCCTGTTCCTCTGTGCCCTGTGAGTCTGCAGGCACTGCACTGTGGTATCTGGCAGGTAGTTATTTCTTGTATCTGTTCTTTGTTAATACTCCTCTGGACCCAGGGAAAGAATCTAAGCCTGTAGGCCAGTGAAGGCTGTGTGAGACATGGATTCACCAAGCCCTTTTTGATAATTATTTTAAAAGAAAGCTTATGCGTGTTGACATGAAAGAAGTTTATGTATATCAGCATGAAAGGAGCACATTATAGGCTTGTAATCTAGAAGCCTTTTTGGGCATATGCCCAACTTTTCTGGTGGAACTCAAAGGTCTTGTGACTCATTGGAAGCCTCTGATACTCCACATCAGGGATTTATCATCAATCCCACAGAAGTAGTGCCAAGGCTTACCTTATCTTGACAAGACTGCATTACATTCAGCTGCATCTCAATAACTTACAGAAATTATGGATAACTTTCACATAAATGGAGACGTAACAACTTGTAGTATGATTTGGGGATTGCAGACTATAGCAGACTATAGATAACTTTCACATAAATGGAGACGTAACAACTTGTAGTATGATTTGGGGATTGCAGACTATAGCCCACCCTTCTAATTACTACAGAGACCACAGGAGGAAGAAAAAAGAAACCACTGGGTCTCATAGATAACTTTACTGGCTTTGTAATCTTGGTAGGAATTTATTATCTGTTTGTTCTTCTCACAATACCACAGGCAATACCACAGAGAGAAAGAGAAGGAACGCAAAGAAAGAAAGTGCTGTGTGATTCCTTAAGGTTTTACTTTGCTGAGCTGGTCTGTAAGCAATACAATGAGGATGAATTGTAGTAAAGACACAGCAGCATCTTGATGGCTTGTAGCATGATGAAGAAAAACAAAAGGCCTATTCTGCCAATACTTTAGTGCAAAGGAATTCTTCTATGAAAACTGGTGGTAAACTTTGCAGTTTTCCAATTGTACAGCCTTTGAAAAAAAAAATCATTGTTCTTTTTTAATCATTTGGGAACACCTTGGGCCAAAGGAGTGTCAATTCACTGAGTAGTTCTCATGGACCAGAGCACCTGTGTAAATTTACTGTAAGTGAGTAAATTCACTGTAACCTCCTCTTCTTTCATATGTGTGGCATGATGAGAGGGATAGAGAAGTCCGATGGTGTAGTTCAAAATGTTATATGTTTGAGATAACCTGACTTGTGTTTATGCTATATGAACAAATATTTGACGAATAAAGGGAAGAATTTTTTCTTTCTTTTCTTTTTTTTTAACTGAAGTAAAATAAATTTGATTAAGTTTAAATTAAATTTGAGATTAAGCCTTAGTAGTGCATGTCAGTATATATAGGAATGTACAAGTAAGAAAACCCTTAAAAATCTGCCATCAATGCAGGGGCTAAATTTAGCTTTTCATATTTCACTGTAAGCCATACTGTCACCAGGGTCTGGTAGTTCTTCCTTTATCTGATGTCTTGACCTCTTCTGAACCATTGTACCTTTTCTCTGCAGTACCATGGTTTAAAAATATCAGTCGTTATGAATTAGGTTCAAAAATATTCCTGGATAGCTGGTCTTCAGTGCTCTCTCTGAAATGTTAAGTGATGATTACATCAGAAGACTAGAGGCTGATTTCTATGCAGATGTCAGCAGGAGCCCAGTCACAGCCTTATGGTAGGATTTGAAAGGCTGGTACACCTTACATCATATGCTTTTATGCTTGCTCAGGACCAGAAGAATTGTTAGCAGTTTTGTTTTGTCTATGTAAGTCACACTGTGCCCAGATGTGGTCCTAGAGAAACAAATTCTCAAAATACTTGTTTGGAGATCCTGAGTACAGCAAGTGTAAGAAGACCCTGCTGATGATGGGTAGGTACACACAAATTTGCAACGTGTAGAGTCATTCTGTGGTGTGAAAACCTGCATGTGGGAGTTATTGGTCCCTTAGACTGGCAAGGGAAGCCCATTAGTGGCAATGCTGTGGAGCAGTTTCTCCTAAAAGCCATCCTCTGAGTGTTCCGGTAACTGTGACATGATCTTTGTGCCAAGAGTGATCCTGCACAGCCTGTTACCAGATGATTCACTGCGAGAAGCAGACAATTCTCTGTCCTTGCCTTAATATCAAATGAGCTGATGGGAGGACAACAGACTCAAGTTTGTCTTTTTACCTGGTGCCCCCCAGTACTGAAGGGTGTCTTAAAGACGGCCAGCTATTATTTGACAGGTTTCAGCTTGTACTGAAAGCAACCCATTGAAGTAGAAAGCTCTGGGTTTTCAGTTTTAAATTTTCAGTGCTCTTCAGGGAAAACGCTTAGCATTTATGAATTAGCTAATTGTTAATTTGTAGAAGCTAATTTATAGTTGAATGCTACTTGCTTTTGAATGCTCTCTGTTTTTTCTCTTGATAGCAAGTGGTAAGAAAGTTGCTGAAGGAAGAATATTAGCAATCTTGTTGTGTCAGCTCTTGTAGATGTTTTTATAAAATAGCGCTGTGATCATTTGGGATAAAAGCTAATAGGACTGCTTTCTCTGGGGGTAATTTCCACATTACCTATTAGTTTCTGCAGATTCTGATGGACTCTGTCTGGATGTATACGTTGTTACTCTTCTTCCCTCCTGCCCTGTCTCTAATCCACATCTAGCAAGGGCCTTTTCTTGCAGTTGTTTGTGGTAGGTAACTTGCTGCGTGCTGTGGGTGTTGGATTATTGGATTATAAGGTTCTGTTTGCCTCCTCCCTACACTGGATACCCAAAATCCCCTTTTATCTTTTTTCAACCTGCTGCTGTGTGGTCCTTTTGAATAACTTTATGTATGAATTATAAAGAGCGAGGGAGGGAGAGGGGATGCTTACAAGAAGAAAACGTTTTGCTGACATTTGCAGGATAACTGTAAACATGAATAGTACTGCTATGTGAACACCTTTCTAGTACAAACAGCTCAACTTGCTTTATGACAGTTAGCATGAATATAAAATATTCATACCCTGTTCAAGTATGCAATGATGAGCTCAAAGAACATCACTCTTTCATGAGCTTGTCAGTGTAATATTCATAGTCTGTACAGTTGGTATCTTTAGACAGTATTTTTAATGTGCACATTATATACTCAGAAATATGTCTTATTTACATTTAATTTTTGTGAGACTAGAATCTGAAATGGTGCTGATCTTTACGCTGTGTGCTATATAGGAGAATTAAGAAGTCCAGCCCTTTCCTTTGGGATACTCATATCTTGATTCAGATTAAGCGTTTTTTAAGTTGCTTTTTGCTAAGGTGTTTTTGAGTGACATTAACACAAACTCATAATGGAGCAGCAAAGTTGTGATGTTATAGGTGTTACTAGTATCGTTTATTGCTCTTGTTTCCATATTCACAAAATTACATGGGAGTTTTCATGTGCATAGCAGTCCAGAACCTGAGCTAGAGTAAGGCTGTGTAGTCCAGTGAGTAGGTATTTCCATAAAAATTTCTATTTGGCCACTTGGGGCAAGTTAACCAATGTTTATTCAGTTTAACTGTGGAAATGAGGTGTGGGAAATCACCCTGTTACTACAAACGTGTGTTCCCCAACTATCTCATAAATATTTGAACCTGTTGTATAATTTCAACAAAAAACCACAGGGTAATAGGAAGCTGCAAAATACTGAACTCTTACAAAAATCGAGTGTGATTTTCGACTTCCAAAATCATTAATTTGTCCTGCACCAACTAAGAGATGGTAAATAATTTGCTCAGTCCAGTTCCTAATTGCTGGTTTCCAGCTGATCACCTGGGAGGCACACAGTGCTCAGACTCCTGGTCAGGGAGTGTGTGTGTTTATCTTGGGGCAGAATGCAGCTCAAACCATCTCTTGCCCAAGGGGGAATTGAAACCAAAATAAGCTTCTGGTGGTAAAATGGAAGTCATGGGGGGTTCATACTGCTACTTTAATTAAATTAATTTTAAAACCCCCAAATTTATTGATCAGTCATGCAGAACAAATAAATTGAAAATAAAGCATAATTCATTCCAATGTGCATGGAACTGTTATTGTCATCCTTTTTTGCCTTTTTGGCATCCTGATTTTATCTTGCAGTGACTTCTTACATTGTGGTCAGGAATGAGTTTAACCCTCAGCAGCCTGATCCAGGTTAAATCAAGCACAGACCACACACTGATTTCTAAAATGCCGGGATTCTGTCACCAGTCTTTCAGGATGTTTTCACAAGGCTTCACTCAATGGGTCTCTGATTTTTGACTCAGGCTTGTGCACACATAATTAATGCACGTTACTGCACGTTATTTTTCACTACTGTCATATGGAAAAGAATTTCAAAGGGGAGGATTTTAAGTTAGTTGCTCTGCCTAAATAGATGTAATTACAAAGAGCGGCTTCTCTTTCAGGGATGATCAGTGCCCTCATGTTCTGGTGGTGTAAGAGCTATAAAAACATAACACTTCCTAGGGGGTGAAATATTGATTTTTTGCTGAGCTGAGATTCCTTCAAGATGGGAGTCAAATTTCATTCATTATTTTTTTTCTCCCAATACTTACTATCTTCATGCCCAGTCGAATTTGCATAATAAGCAGACAAAAATCAATGTTTTTCAAGATGTATTTTGATGCATATTCATTCTTTAATTATCTTTCCTCAATGTTAAATCCTCTTTGCACTTTGGGTCCAACAATAAAAAAAAGTTATTACTGCTCTTTGACATATGAACTGGAATAGTATGTTACCACGATAAAGAAATTGTAATGTGCAACTCTGCAATTTAAACTACTTTCTTGCAGTACCTCAGATCAAACTTCTGTGTAAGGCAAGTTTATTGAAAAATAATAACTAGTACAAAAGAAAAATTGAGTCATTTGTTTTGGCTGCTAGATGAAAACACTACATGATAAACTGAATGCCAAAGCAACCTTATGGCCTCAGGAAACCCCTGATGCGTCAAATGGTCTGAAATCAGGTTAGTGTGACATCACAACTGGATTCCTTATACCAGAAAAGTGTAAGGTCTGGTCTTCTAGGCATCTGCATAATCAGAAAGGAAGCTCTCTGCATTTATGGAACAAGGATTAGTAACTTCTAACTCACAGAGGACACTAAGTGTAGGTAAAGGAGGCACCTGTGCAAACGGGAATGTTAGAGAGAAAAGATTTAGAGATGATTCTGGAATTAAATGTGTATTTGACATCATTATTTTTGGGGAGGATGACAGTACTGACCATGGACTCAAAGGCAAGCGTTCAAGAAAGTGGACATGGTATGTGCATTGAAAGCAGTTGCAGGGCTTCATACACTTGAGTCTGAGGACTCAAGTAATCTTCACTCAGTCTTTGGAAAAGATAGCTGTATAAATTGGAAATTTTGACAGCAAAGATTTCTGTTGAAGACATCTAACAGTGAGAAGATAAATATGAAATCTGATACATATACTGAAGAAATGGTGATAGATTATGCCATACTAAAAGCTGAGGGCAAAAATATTTTAATACCTGAAGGTAAATAGGAAATGACATGAAACCTATCATTGGTTTATCAAATTTTTGCCAGACTAATATAGTGGTATTTCTTGGCTAAACAGACAGTTTCTAGATAAAGACAGTGCATTGTTGTTTACTGTTACATTCAGTACCATGCCATGTGGGGACATGCTGGAGAAAACGAGTTTAAGAATAAAAACAGGGTCAAAGAAGATAACTCAGTCTGGAGGAGCTGTGGGGAAGGGCCCCTAGGTTGTCCAAAAGAGAAGCATTTTTCTGAAGGAGCACTGTGTAGCCTGCCAACAGGAATCTGGGTTAGTAGATCTGTGCTACCTGTTATAGCATCAGGACCCAGCACCTGGAAGGAAGAAGAACATTTTTAGAATGGAAAGTGGTCTGTAACAATCAAAATAGTGTGGTTCTGTATCCATCTGCTGAACAGAGTAGCAAGGGGAAGAAAGCCTTTTATCTTTTTATGATGGAGGAGAATGAGATTATTTCCATGTTTATAAATTATTTCCCCATGGTGAGTTGCACTCTCCCACTTGCAGCCAGGAAGAGGCTGAGGGTATGTTCCGGAGCTCTTGCTCATTAATGTAAGAAGCTTCATAAGGCGTTTCTTTTGGATTGTGGGAGAACAGGTCCTGGAAGAACCTGAGGTCTGCACAAACCCTGGGTGAATATATTTGATGGTTGTTATCTCTTTTTGTCAAGTAGCAGTACTGTAAAATGTTTTGCTTCTGCATAACTTTCGTCAGGATAGTTTCTTGAGTCTAGACTGGCCCTTAGTGCAAAGAGAAATGGAAAAATCTTTCAAACAAACAACAAGAATGAGGTTTTTTCTTGAGCTGAGTGCCCATCTTGGGCCTGGGCAGGCAGTTCTACATTTCTTTTTCTATAATGTCATGCAATATTTTTACAATAATAAAACACCAACAGTTTAAATATAATTTCTCATTGCATGAAGCTACATTTCCAAATAGTAATATTTTTGTTTTGTTTTTTTAACCCTTTCTTATTAAAATAAGGCAATAAATGTTAAATGGTGTGAAGTTTAGCTTAATACTTTTACACTTCTACACAGTTTTATATACTGTAGTAAATGATATTTTGTAAACTTATTCACTTGTTGATACTTCTATTGACTGGCTTTATGAGAATTTCCTTTTTTTTTCTTTTAAGAACTGTCAGTTCCAGCGAAATTCAATTAATCTTTTTCTTTGTGACCCAGAAGGAAATTCAGCAAAAGCTTATCAAGCCACCTCAGACAAAATATATGTTGTAGTTGATAGCAACTGAATCACCATTCTTTACTCACCTGGATGACATCTGTGTAGACAATTAATTAAGTAGACTTGAAAGGTGGTAGCACCTTCAGTATTAGCTTCATGTCACCAAAAACAAAACTTGCATGTCACTAAAGCGAAGCTGAGGAGTTGTTACACAGTACAGATCTCTGTCCAGGCCTGGTAGGATATATGACAGGTGTGACATATTGTGTGTATGAGCCTGTTTACCACTGATTAAAATATGAGAGTATATATGTTATTGATGTTATACTTGATCTGATTTACTCTATTTAATTTACTTCAAAGGGAGGAAATTTTATTTTTCCTTGTAGTCTATGATCTATCACTACAAATGAGTTCCTTGACATACACTAGAATTTGTGGCATCCTCTCAATCAGATGGGAACATTAGAATTATGATAAATCTGTGAGGCATTACTATAATTTTGATTTCTGGCTTGTTTTACCTGTGAAAGCGGGTAGCAGAGTAGAAAAATGAACAAGCAAACCTAAATGAGATAAAAATCTGATTACAAGTGATTTCCTTTATTTTATTTTCATGTACTAATTTCCCCATTCCTCCTGGTTCTTTTGTCCTTGTGTGTCCGTGTGATGACACCGGTGCCCCTGCAGTGCTGCCCTTCCATTGCTGGCTATTGCCACTGTGCTGCTTTCCCCACTGAAGGAGGTCATTCCTACTTGCCACACAAGGGCTGACTTAGGAACAGGGAAAACAGCTTTTGTTGTTTGCTGCCAGATTTGCTTTTATGGTTCCAAGCTTTTCTGCATCGAGTTATTAATCAGAAATGCCAGCATTTTGAGGGCTTCTTGTAATCCATTTTGCAGTGGTTTTATGCCTTGTGTCAAACCTGCTTAGTTTTTCTCTTCCTTGTGAGTGTTTATTGCATTCCTCTCTGGTTTTGAGGCCTTGGGGAATCACAGAAGTGGGGTGTGTAGCATGACACTTGCCAGGGATGTTTTGGTCTGTGTGGCTGTCAATGGAGGGGTTACTGCCGTTTGCTGTAAGACAGTGGTGCAGCTTCCATCTGGGAGCATGCCATGCCATGGGAGGGCAAAAGTCTTCTCCTAGTGCTGTGCACTATCAAATCTCCTCACAGAGATTCAGCAGGAGAGCAGGTGGACTCAAGCAGCTGCAAGAGGTAGTAGCTCCACAGCAGCTCACTGGATGTATTTGTTTTTTTTCCTCCTGGCTCTCACATGCCTCCTTACTTTGTGCTTTGTCACTAAACCCAGTTCTGGAATCACAAGCTTTTGTCCAAAGAGATAAACTCATGAAAACTAGCCTTGAAGAGAAAGTGGCACAGAAAGTAACTTATCCTCTTTTTCCTTCAGTTAGTGATAAGGATAAAAAAAAAAAATCTTTTTGCATCAGAAATACCGGTTGTGCTGTTAGCAAGCTAGTGAGAGGACAAAATCCCAAGATTCAAGAGAGTCAATGCTGAATTAATGAGAGTGAATATTGACTAAAAAGTTTGGAGCTTCATCATCAATCTCAGAAGTGGGGAAAGCAGGAACTCTTCTTTCCTCAGCCAGCCCTTCACTAGAGGAAGCCCCCCCCCCGCCCATGACTAATTAGCTCAATGTCTTTGTGAGGCCACGTTTAATGCTGTGCCACCATCTCTTGTGGCACCTTGGGCAAGATGTGTAAGAATAGTGGGAATTCATAGCCTAGTATGACCCAAGGGTGTATGCTCCTCTATCTACCATGTTACAGGAGTAGTGTCCTGATCCCACATGCCTCAGTCTTGGTAAGCTGAGGCTCTCATTGCATATCCAGTGGATCTTTTGGGGAACATCAAACTTCATGTTCAGACGAAATCTGAGTATGCTTCAAGTTTTTTGTATAAAAACCTTTAACATGCTTTCTACCAATCATAAAGGGTGTATAGCCACAATTTATGTAGCCTCTTAATATCATCTTTAGAAAGAACTTTTTCTCCACTAAATCTTAAGTGTTCCATGCTAATCAAATTATTAAGTAGCTTTAGTCATCCTTGAAATACACTTTGGCTCTTAGCAATGAATTCACCTTTCTTTGGGGGAAGATTTGTGCATCACAGGTGTGGAAGGAACCCATGATTTAATTTGATTGCTCAGAAATAACTTTTTAATTGGAGACCACTTCTGCAAGGAGCTGAGACTCAGCCCTGTACCTCAGCTCAGCCCAAGAAGAAGGGAGCAAAGAAACTGTGCAGGAGCACTGCCTACTCTCCCGAGAGCCCTGGTGAGAGGTTATTCTGCACTGCATCCCCATCTCAGTGATGCACAATAAAGCTGTCCAGCTGATGGGGAAAGTCTTGATGGGGCTGCAGTGAAGTCTGAGAAGTAGAGGTGCAAGGTTCCTGTGTTTTTAATTTCTGTGCTCTGAGACTCTCACAGTGAAATGCTTTGTATTCAGAGGTAAAGAGCACATTTCCTATGATCAGAACACATAAAGCTTTCTCTGTGTTGTGCTATTAAAACAACTTTTAATGCTTTTGCTAAGAAGTAGATCTCCCTTGTATGTACAAAATTCAGATCACTTGGGGAGATATATCAGCATTAAATCCCACAGAGATGGACAGACAGGTCTTTCTGAAGTGCTCTCTCAAAGTGAAATAAATAAGGACAATACAGCATTGAAAACCTCCTACGGTTTCAGAAAATAGATACCCATATTCTATTTGGTAAAATACTACAGATAAGCATTACAAAGTATAGCAAAGCCAACCTAATTATATTACCTTCCAATTCTAGTCTGATCTATTTCACTAATATTGATTTCACTTTGTATCCCATTTGAGCTTACAATGGCAACTGAATTAAGCCAATGTACTTAATTTTGATGTCTATCTGTGTGGAGAAAGAAGAATATATGCCTGGTGGAGATCATTACAGGGAACAAATCCTTCAGTAGATTTTTCTTGTGCTATGGTACAACATCAGTCAACCATTGCATGTGTCTATACAATTTAGGAAAGAAAAATTAGAGATGATTTGCAATTAAAAAAAAAGCTCAAAACAGGCTATTGAAAAGCTCATTAATTTTACAGCAACATCCATATATTGATTTCACTCACTGTAGGTAGAATTTTGATAAAGATGATGTTTTGAAATTGGTCAGATTTTACACTCTCCATTTCTTAGGATTATCTATTACTATTATTATTTTTTTAAACAAGACCATGTACATGGCTAGAATACATACACATCCACTGTAATTTGTTTAACTATCTTGTCTCCTGGCAGCAGTGTTCACTATGCCCTAAGTGGAACAGAATAATGAGAAGTTGATCTGATAGACCGGCAAAAAGAAAAAAAAAGTGTTTTGTAGGTAGTGGGAACTTTAAGAAGAAGCTGATTTTGCTGAAACAGAAAAAAAAAAAGCTTATGGTTACCATGTGAACTTGGAAGATTAGATATCACAGAATTGAGAATATTTTAGGATTAAAAATAGGCAAAGAAACCCTTTGGAGAGGAAATTCACTGAGATGAACAGTTTGGCAGCTCAAACTCAGGCCAAATCTAAACATATTTCTTCAGCTACAAGAGAAAAGGGAGGAGAATAACAATAGCTGGTTTCAATACTTTCAAAAGGGAATATTTTGGTTCTGTTTTGAAGGTGTGTTTGCATAGAATTCTTCAAGGTTAATAAATCAAATTTAGGGCTATATAAAATTTTTTGAAATAAGCCAAGAGATTAAAAAAAGGCTTAAAGTCACCTTGAAGCACTGGTCTTCTTTTTCCTTTAAGTTCTTGCACTGAGAAAAAAATCTATTATTCACATAGTGGCAGTGAGACTTTCAACTGATTGGATATTTATGGGTAACAAGAATATCCAGTGTTTTGACCCTCAGGCTCCAGGACACCTTCTGTAACTTCTGGCAATGGAGCTGTTAAAGGGAGTTACTCCTGGGAGGGGAATACATTATTTCTGACTTCAAAGCTTTGAATCATGGTCTGAGGTAGTTACTAGGTTTTGTATGACAAAGCAGGGGCTGCAGCTCCCTCAGACAATTCTAGTTTTCATAGGAATGTTGGACTTTGGTCTGGAGCCCTAGACATGACTTTGCTGCAGGTAAGCTGTGAAGGATGGTAATGAAGGCAGGATGCTGACAGGCACAAACTGCACCCCCTTGGTAAGTGCTATATAGACATTATTTGTCATCTGAAAACAGAGGTGTCGCACCTTTTACTTATGGAAACCCAGGTCTATTAGTGCACCATTGAACTCAAAAGAAAGTAAAAGAATCCACTGAAATGTTTAGAGTTTGCATATTCATGAAACACTTAAGTTGTCACAGGGCAACTAGAGAATAGGTAGGCACAGCTTTTGCACAGGCCATTTTTTATTTTTTGAAAAGAATACATGGCAACACCCCAAGGCTTCATATTTTGCACTCACCTTTGTATAATGTAATAAAATGTTGTGCTGTAATACAGGTGGGTGACTAATTGAGATAGCCTGTGTGAGGAATGGGCAGGCAACCTAAAGACCACCCAGAGTTGTTTGAGTTTGCCTCTACTGTTGACAGCCACAGCTATGACTAATTAGGTGTTACTGTCAAATGCTCAGCTTTGGTAGCATAGATGGAGCTGTGAACATCTGTATACCTACAGAATACATGTTACAACCTCAGTGCTATAGAGTTAATCCTAGCCTTTTATTTTTCATTTTCTTTTTTTTTATATATATATTTAAGACTGATGAGGAACACTTTGGATGCCATTTTCCTCATTGTGCATTGAGTTTGCTCTTCAGTCTGATGGATTTTATTCTCTACCTTATATCTTGCAGAGTATGAATACAGAACTTTTTTGATAGGGTCCTTATCCTTTTGTGTTAATTTGATATCTGACATTCAGAAAATGACCCTACTGCAAGAGAGATGATGATTGCTTTTTACCAATTAAAATATACCCTGACACGGAGTATTAGGCCAGCTATTTATGTTAGCATTTTAAAAGTATCTGTCAGTCAATGCAAATCGTATGACTGGAAAGGCAGGAGTTGAATAAACTGGTATGTGAATTCAGGCAATTAATTTTCAATTTTTCAGAGAGAAAATAGGCAGGAAGTCTTTGATCTTTGTCATTTTCCAAGAGGGAGACCCCAAGCAGCGTGCATGCATTTATTTTATGGCATCCTTACCCTCTGAAAGTATTAACTTGCGCAAATTAAACAACGCACCTGGATTTCCTTAAAAATCTCTCAAGTATTTACTTCGTCTGCTCATGGAGTTCCTCAATTTCCTAATTTCACACTGCCTATCCTTCTTTGGAAGTCCTGCTCCTCACTCAGTGATTGCCCTGGGGTCCTCACCGCCCGTGAGCGCTGGGCCCCGCCGTGCGCTGCCGTCCTTGTGCGCAGTTGTTGCCTGGGATGTCGAGCCGTACCTCGGGTGATGAATATGTAAGATGAGACACCCAGCCTCGCTGTCTGGAGCTGTCAGCTCTCTCCCTGACAGGTTTCCTGTGTGGTGGTCTCGAGCTAATTTAGGCCAGTAAAGGATTACCATTTCTGCTCACCCCAACAAGTGAGTCGAGGCTGTTATTTAGGAACTTCTGAGCACGGTGATTATATTTGGAGAGGAACAAGTGCCTCTGCATTCCTGCTCTTTCTCATCATTACCATGACAGATAGATATAGACACACACAATATGTTGTCCTAGAATTCATGCTGTTCCAAAGTCTCTCATGTCACTTTGAAACTCAAATCCTTCACATGGCATCTGGTATATAATAAACCCTTCAAATTGTTGAGAGACAGCAGTGACAAAACCATATTTATTATAATTTTTATAGGTTTACTGAAGAGGGCAAAGCTTGAAATGTAAGTTTTCATGTGTACCAGTGCTGCCAGGTTCGTGTTGAATGCCTTATTGCAGTCAGTTGGACACACTTTTAGCTGAAAGCACTGGGACAGCCCCTATTCCTTATATATTTTTTTAAAATTTTTTTTAAAATTTCCTAATCAGAAGAGCAAAATGCAAACACAGAAGGTGGCCAACTTTGCCTTCTATCTCCGTGTCACCCACCAGCATTTTTTGGTTTGAGAGAGGATATGCACTGAGTCTACACCTTAGCTATGCTTCCATGAATTGCTGTCTCCTCTTCTTCCCATTGCTGGATCTCAGACTGTTCCTTTCTTGTGCACAGCCACGACATTCTGGGGACTTTCTGCCAGGACTGCCTTTGCTTCTTTTTACACACATTTGTCTGTTCAAGGAGATCTAAGCTTTTGTAATAACTTTCTACCATGTTATTCTGGCCTGTGGTTTCTAGACCTCAGTTGAATTTAAAATACTTGGTTTTCAGTGTTTCGTTTAATAATACAATTCACAAAAAAAGGGATTATCTTTGTGATAGTCATTGTAAGTAAACAGGGACAGTGTGACGTGTTTAATGTAGTACAGAACTAGACTAGACTGTGTGATTAGCAGGTAATATTGACAAAAGATTTTAAATAACAGTGTTTTTATCCAGAATGGCACGGTTATTTTGTGGTGCTGGGTTGCAATACACACTTTAAAACTGATGACCTCTTTCCTGGGGACTACTTTCACTGGAAGTGCTTTTTGCATGGGCTTGTGAGAGACTCATCTCAGCCCACAAAGAGAATTTGCTGCAGGTGTCTGTGCTGGGTGGTAAGTTGGTCTTAAAGTCAAAAGTATGGGAAAAGACACATTAACTTTTTTTTTTTTTTGTACACCATAGTAGAAATGGAAAAAAGGTTATTAACAAGGCTCAGTTAATGGTGTGCCAAACAGTACCATCACAATGACAAAATAAGTGCAATGAGAGAAAAATGTGCATCCCTTTGCTGTCTGAATGCCAGAAACACAAAACTAAGTTATGTTTTGCAGGGAAGTGCACACATGCCACTGAGTTCCCAAAGCAGGTGAGTAGGCTTGAGTACTTGTTAGCATTACAGGATTTTAATCCTTTTTTTTTTTTTTTTTAAGATTGTCTAGTCAGGAGCGTATACTATCTCTTCAGATGAGAAGGAGAGGGGAACAACCTTGCTCCCTGAAATATAGCTTGCTTCAAGACGGATTATTTCCTTACAACAGCAATTGATGAAGTGGGAGATATGCATATTCCAAATCCTTTGTTGTATGGTCATTATTTTAAAAATAAGTTTGTCTTCTTTAGGTCTCTGCACAAGCCCCCTTTTGTTTATAGGCTGCAGAACCCCTGTCAAAAGAAAAAAAACAACGAAAGTGTATCTGGAATAATAATTCCATAATAAGTTGTAATCTTTCATCAATCCCTTCAAGAAATTGCAGAAAGAAAATACAAAATCAAAGAGTCAGAATAGGAACTTACCTATCCATGGGATTCACAATTTGCTGATGGAAGGTTTTTCTTGGAGCAGTCAACTATGTGTCCCTCTACCGAGGCCCTGACTTTCTTTTGGTTTGGTGGTTTTGTTGTGAGGATTTTATTTGATAAATGGTAGGGATATTGTTGGAATTGTTCTCTGTTATGACCATTTCGTGAGGTGCTAATTTTCTTTGTCTTGATGATTACTAGTAGATGATTTATCACATTTTTATATAGGTGTCAGGGGAGAATAGACACCCTAATAGAGTTTTGTCCTTGTTACAGTGGCTACTGTAGAATTATGCAGTGAGATCCCCACATACTCCCCCTGCAACTTGAATTCTGAGTAGATTAATCAGAAAAAGGATATGATAAAATTATCATTAACCTCATTTTACATTCAGGGAACTGAGTCAAAGAGCAAAGAAATTATTTCTCTAAGGTCTGTGACAGAGGTATGAACAGAACTCCAAGTTCCCAAGTCCTTGACTCAGTTTATTTCTTATTAATATTTCAGCAAATAGACACATCTCTCTCAAAGACCAGAGATCTTCCCTTCTTGATAAGCTGTCTGCTCCTGCAGTAAAAATCTTACCAGGTCCTTTCCAGAGACTTTGTCGTCCAAGAGCAGAAAGGTGTCTCTGCCACAAGGGCATCTCACCAAACCTGCCTTGGGAGATGCTGCCATGACAATTTTATATGTGAACTCTCCTAATCAGAAGGGATGGTTTTATTTCATATGTTCAGGCAAATGGCACAATATGGTCTTCTTTAGTGTGAGATATTTGCTATTACAAATTAATGGTTTGTATACAGAAAATAAGGCATCTGCTTCTCTCCAATGACAAGAAAAGGTATCTCCTGAAAAGAGAACAAGCTGGATTTTTTTTGGGTTTAACTTTCATTTTCAACAGTGCACGTTCCATTGAAATAATGAGGAACTGGGAACATATTCAGCAATAGTGTTGCAGCAGAGTTACTTGCTTGGGGATCCCTGTTTGCAGAAGGTGATACATAGATGTGTAAATCTGAAAAAGCTGTGAGGTGACTATTCTATAATTAACTTCGTTCCTCAGGCAATTAGATGACTCCTTAATATTTATGTAGCACTTTTTGTTCATGGTCTTGGCTTTAAAGAGTATTGGTCATTGGTCAGATGGATCCAAAGAACGTTCAAGGTCAAGAATATATTGCATTAGGAATAGCCCTGGTTGGACAGAAACATACGTTCCTCATTAAGGCAGCCATCGTAGCAAATGAAATTACAGTCCTATAAATCTGATTGTGTCTGTGCTAGAGTGAGGTAGTGTCTCACTGCTCAATTTCCCAGTGTACAAAATGCCATGTGCTGCAGGAATTCAGGAACTTTTCCTGTGTCAGAGAGAAAGGAAGAGCCTAGGGCAGCAGACGTGACACTGAATGAGAAAACTGTGAATATGTTGAAGGATGACAGAGGAAGTACTTTTGGCGACAAATGTACTTTTCTAGCCTATTTCTTTGAAAGAAATTGAACAGGGAGTGTCTGCCACCTTTTTCTGTCTATCAGCCTGAGTGTAACATTAATTTAGGAGAAGTCACCTCAGCAGCAGGTTTGGCTAGGAAAGGAAATGAAAGACTGTATCCTCTGAAAAATACCTCTTTATCTTCCCATGGTATCTGAGCAGTTAAAGAATTTCAGTGATGTTTCATCATCTCTCCCTTCGTTAATGCATTTTTCAGAGAGACAACAAGAAGGAGAGTTTAGAAAGATAAACGCAATTGATGATGTAATGAAAAAAATCAGGAAACAATTATAAAAACCTTTTTTATGAAATGTTTGATGAGTCTGTATTTGCATCTGGGGAATATTAGAGTAAATATTGTGCAGGGAAATTAGTTTTAATTTCATGCTAACGGAAAAATCAATTCGGTTCTAATTAGGTTATGATTTTTAAAATACAATCAGGCAGTCATTTCAGTGTTTTGATTAGATTGTCCTATCATTTGTTTCGGTTTTGATAAATGCTACTTCAGAAAATGCCTTTCAACACAAAAGCTTATGTGCACCAGAATAGGTTTGATTTGGGAGGGTTATTCTAAAGGCAATAGTGTAAAAATTCTTAAAGTGGGTCCTCGGCTGCAAGCAATTTGAATATACTGAATAGAGCTGTGGCACTTCAGTATATAGTGCAATGTAGTGCAGGTGTGGATGGGATGAGTGAGAATTGTTGTTGATTTTTTATTTTCTGTCTGCTCAATAAGGTCTTGTAACTTCTCTGGCAGAGAAAAAATAAATCTTTATTAATTAATACTTGCAGGGAAATGAACTGAGGGCGTTATTGCTTCCCACACTTGCATACTTAAGTCTTTCTTGACCTTGCTACATGTGAGCTGGTAAAGCTTTCCATGACTTTTATATAAAATATGCCATGAGAGAACCAGAAAGTAAATCACAGCAGCATATTAAGATTGTGATCTTCAAGCTGCTTTTGGAAATCTGTCAAGATCATTATTTGAAGTTATCTCAAAACATAAAATTGATAAATATGTGTTGCCCATTTTTCACTGTAAAATAGCTAGTTTTCTCTGTTAGACAGTCTCAAGGACGATTTCTGTAAACATAGCTATGTTGTTGTAAAAATTATCTTTTTACATTCCTTTCCCATGGACACAGATCCCTTTGACGGACACTTCTTGTAACCAATATAGTTAGAGACGGAAGTGTTAATTTTCTCCAATGATCTGTGATTTCTAAAAGTGTATATAAGAATTAAACGAAAGGGGTTTCCCCCCCTTTCCGCCCTTGCTCTGAACACAGCCCGAAGTCCAGCTCTCATTATTTCTGCGTCTTCGACTGATTACCGGGATAAGCCGTAATAACAGAGGCATCGCGGTAATAAATATGTGGATTGTGTGTGTGTGTGTAGTATATACTGTATACTGTCTATACTACATAAAATTAGGTATAGACAATGTGAAATTTACTTAATAAAACTTTACAGTTTGTTTAAACTGTCATTAATCAAAAAAACAAGACTTAAACAAAAAGGGCTGGGTACCCTTGTGACCACTATGGTCCTGCATAATTTTCTTCTTGTGTCTTTGGACTTTTATTTGAAAAATAGACATTGTTGTTCTCTGAATGACACTGTAGTTGTTTTGGCAGCTCAACTCCACAGCTTGGCTTCTGGGTGATCTATATTGGGGGATGAAATGGTGACTTTTTTTTTCATGTCTCTGTATTCTGGGTGTACCTACTCCATCTTCTTGTGCGTGCTTTTCTGTCCTTTTGAGTGACAAGTGCCTTTACTGAACAGTATATTATAATCAAAATGTCATGTGTAAGAGCTAAAACTGAAAATACCGGCATTAAAAATTAATATGGTTGTCAATCAGATGTCCACCTTTGCATTTGGCATTGCTTGAGGTAAAGTATGGCATTACTTTTATGAGATTTTTGGTTTAGATTATTTTCATGGGACATGCCCAGACTTTTTTTCTAGGGTAGTTGTAAGGAACATTGTATGAACTTAATAAAACAAAAAAAGAAAAAGGGAGGAAAAAAGGTCATTGTATGCTTCTATGATCAGTAAGGGCTATAAAACCACTTTTAAAATCATTATGAAGAAAGCAAATTGGGGAAAGAGTGAGGTTATGCCATTTCCTCAAAAAATTTCTTGGTAGGAAATCTATGCAAACTTTAATGTAAAAATTAGAAATTATACAGTGACTAAGCTTTGATGTTTAATAGAAAACCATCAGTGATTTGCAAGAGTTTTATTTGTACAATAAACTACCTCCTGAGGCTTTTTCTGAGGGTTTTTTTCCCCTGGATATTTGAATTTTTTAAAGCTGTTTATGATGTATTTTTCATGTTGTATGATTTATACTATGGCCAGTGATTAGAATGGGTGCTTAAATAATATATTCAGGTTGTATCATATACTTAGAATTTTTAATTTTACTTCCTGCAACTTCTGGATTAATGGGCATAAATTCATCATGAGTTATTAATAAGATTATTAAAATCATAGCAGTTAAATCCTTCTGAGACTTGAAGTTTGCAGACTTAAGCAGATCAGAATTTGTACAATCATTTCAGATTGCTTGGAGGACTTCCAAACAGGGTGGTAAGTTAATTAATAATGGCACACCCAGCCAGTGCCCTCAAAATGTGTGTTGGACAAGAGGTTGAAAAAAGGTTCTTTTAAATGTATTTCTAAATCTGTATGGACAGTAATGGACATTTCAAAATTCCTGTCCCTGTAGAATTGGTCATAAATCCATAACAGTCAGTGTTGTCCAGGAGAACTTTCTGTCTTAGGTTCTATTCTGTCGTCAATAGAAAAAGACTGAAATGCTTCTTAGAGACTTTTTCCAAGAAGAAACTGAACCACAGCCTGTAAGAGTCTTCCTGGGCTTGAATAAGTGTTTTTGAATATCTACCTTGAGGCCTAATTTTTCTGAACACAAAAGGGAGTTCTGACTTCAGTATGAATTAGGAACCTCTTTAACTCTTCAGTCTCTTGAAAGGTTGCAGTGGAATATGGTGGAGTACAGCTTCCAATAGAGGAAGACTAAGGTGAAATCCTACTTATGAAACTGCTTTATAATCCATGACCTACTGTTAAAATGCTGTACAGTTCATGATCAGCATTGTAGTCGTGCAACAAAATAGAGGAAAGCACAGTTCTTTGACTCACTTACAGGAAAATCTACTTTTTGTGCTAAGTGTTATTACCGGTATGCCCCGTTATTACGGCTTATCCCGGTAATCAGTTGAAGACGCAGAAATAATGAGAGCTGGACTTCAGGCTGTGTTCAGAGCAAGGGCGGAAAGGGGGGAAACCCCTTTCGTTTAATTCTTATATACACTTTTAGAAATCACAGATCATTGGAGAAAGTTAACACTTCCGTCTCTAACTATATTGGTTACAAGAAGTGTCCGTCAAAAGGATCTGTGTCCATGGGAAAGGAATGTAAAAAGATAATTTTTACAACAACATAGCTATGTTTACAGAAATCGTTCTTGAGACTGTCTAACAGAGAAAACTAGCAATTTTACAGTGAAAAATGGGCAACAAAGTGTGGCAAAGTGGGCCTTAATTGTTAAGGAAAAGATAAACTGAAAAACCATTTTGTTTTCTTAGTCTTATTCTCAAAGTAAAATTATTAACATATTTATGTTTTTTTCTTTCTTAGGAAGAAGTGAGACTTTATAATCTATTTTTCATTAGCTGAGAAACCTGATAATCTGTGTGTGATTGGCACATGTACTGGGTTGATTGGCAGAGTTGAAATGTGTGACATGCTCAGAGTGAGAGAGACTGTGTCAGTATGAGAACAGTTAGATGTGTTTAATGTCATAAGGAGATTCATTACAACAGAAACTTTAGCTTTACTCATTGCTCTAGCAATAAATTCAGTCTCAAACCTGTTCACAGCTTTCAGACTTATATTTTGCTGGTACAAAATCTTGAGAAGCAATCCTTCCCCCCCCCCCCCCCCACCATTCTATTTTTTTGG